>CAUYSK010102518.1:0-13770 GCA_963575035.1 Avahi laniger
GGTCAGTACAATATGTTCCGGAGGAATACAAAAGAAGCATCTAACTCTGGGTGCCAGGGTTGGGAGGGGTGAGGGTAGGTAAGGAAAGGCCTCTGAGAAAGCTGTCTAAATGGCAATAGCAAACATTTACTGATATATTTACTGTTCTATTCACTTTGCTAAGCACTTTGTCTCACTAAATCCTCCCAAGAGCTCTCCGAAGTAGAATAATTATTATTCTCATTTGACAGGTACGGAAATTGATTTATAGGGAGAAATAATGATTTTCCTAAGTTCATACAAGTGGTAAGTAGTGAGGTCTAGTAAGTCGTGGGATCTACACCAGCATATAACCTTTGTATGGGCATGGATTTCTGTTTAGTGTTAAATCCTCAGCACCAAGAGTAATGCTTACTCCATGAATACCGAATGAATGAATGATTGGAACCCAAGTCTATTAGACTTTAGAGCCTGGAACTCTTAACCATTAAGCTACTGTCTTTCTGACCTGAAGGACAAGTAGGATCTCATGCAAACATAGAAAATTTAATTTGACAATTATAAACTATACTTCTACACATTTATAGGTCAAAGAAGAAAGTAAAATGAAAAGTTTTAAATGCTTATAGGAAAAAACCTGAATATTCGTGAGCTATATTTCTAAGTTAAAGGAAAAAAAGAATCAATTCAAAGATAACAGGGGGAAGGGTATAATAGAGAGAAGACAAGAAATCAGTGCAATAGAAAACAAAGCAGCAAAGAATCAATAAAGCCAGAAGTTGGTTCTTTAGAAAAAATAATAAACCCCTTTGGAAGACTAATTGAGAAAAAAGAGAAGATACACTCACAATTATTATGAATTAAAAAGAGAAACATAACTATGGCTATAGCTTATGGCAAAAGAAAAAGATAATATCAAAAATGTTATGTAAATACATTTAAAAACTTAAATTCTTAGAAAAAGAGACAAATATAATTTACTGATTCAAGCAAAAACTGAAAGTCTGCAAAAATCCTGTAACTATTGAAGAAGCTGAAGCAGTAAAAATCTTCCCACAACAAACCACGAATCCAGATAATTTATAGGCAGTTTTACTAAATTGTCAAGGAATAGATTATTCCGATCTTACACAAACACTTGTAGAAAATAGAAAAAACAAAGGAAATATACTTCAACTCATTCTGTGAAGTTGATACACCAAAGCCAAAATTAGACAAGGACTGTATGGAAACAGAAAGGTAGAACCTTATTCTACTGAAGAATAGGTGTAAAAATTCTTAAACAAATTACTAGCCGGGTTTGTCCTAGGAATGGCAGTGTAGTTTAATATTTGAAGCCTTCTGTTAGGAACAAGACAATGATATACACTATTGCCATTTCTATTCATCATTGTGTTAGAAGTTCAACAAGAAAAATAAAGACCTAAGGTTTAGAAAGACAGAAATAATACTGGAATTCTTGCAGATTAAGTATGTGTCTACATAGAAAACTGAAAGGAAATGCTATACATTCACTGGCAATAATAGTTTAGCAAGATAGCTAGATATAAGGTCAATGTTCAAAAGTCAACTGCATTTCTATATACCATCCACAAACGATTAGAAAACATATTTTTACAAAAGACATTCAAATTAGCAAAAAAAGTATAAATTATCTAGGCCCTAGGTATAAATCTGATAAAAGGTGTTTAAGACCTTCATGCAGAAGATTAAAATTTTTCTTAAAGGACACTAACGGAAACAACTAAATGGAGAGAGAGCCCATGTTCACCCACCCAGCTGTCAGTCCCTTTCTGTCATATCACCTGAGGCTATGGATATTAAACCTGCTATCACATGGCTAGTGCTCCTAATAGGAAACATTTTGATCCCTCCTAATAGTCCTGATAGGAAACACAAGTGAATTTCAATTTGAATGCAAAATCAAATTAGTTGGTAAGAGCGTCCAGAAATGCTGTGTTAGGAAGGCTTCTAGTACAGTCTTGGCACAGGGGGAAAGAATGCTGTGATCAGCTGACAACATCTGCTATGCGTGTGAGGAGAGTAGAGAAAACGTGCATGCTGGGTGTTTGTCATTCTTGGAAAGGCATTTCTTCAAGTCAAAGTCTGTCTTAAAACAAGCCACAGTGTCTAGCTGCCCTGCAATAGAACTCTGTTTGGTACTAGGGCTTACCATTGGCATATGTAGAGGTAGTGTTACCCATGTAACGGAAAGGAGAGGTATGTTAGTGGATACTAAGGAATCCTACAGGATAGTTAAACTGCCTACTTTTACCGTCTGCCATCATTAGATGTTTAAGTTGTACTCAAATTAATTTTCATAGGTTTTATACATTGAATAGATTGAGTCCCCTACATTAGTCACATCAATACTTTGCATAGTTGAGGGTTTCTCAAAGTGTGTTTCACCAGCACTGAGAATCATCTGGCGCTGAGAATCATCACTGAACATACAGCTTTCTCAGCACCATCCCAGACCTTGGTCCCAGGGTCCAAGGAATCTGGACATTTCTTCTCCCACAGTGACTTATTCACTTTTACAAATCACTAGTGGAGTGGTTATTGTGCACTCAAGAGAGGTAAGCTGCATATATTAATGAGTTGAGTTACTGATTCAGTAACAAAGGTATAATATTATTCGACTTTTCTAAATCTCCTTGGTCATTGATCATGTCACTTTCTCAGTGATATATCAAGCAAAGAAGGGATGTGTGTGTGCTGGCCATTGCCCCAATGGGGAGGAGTATTTTATCACCAAGATTGTTTATAACTGCCAACTTTTGCTTGGTTTTATCATTGTTTTTAAAAATCTTTATAGCCAATGGATTCCTTATTACAATCATGCATATGTTCCTTTTGACTCCTTTATTTGGTATACCACAGTACATTCTAGTTAACAATTACACGCTTACAATTGCCAATTATTTTGTCTCTTACTTTTTGTTTTCCTTTCCCACTATGCTGGAAGCTTCACAACACACTGTTTCTATTTTTTTCCCCTGTGGCAGGCACTAGTAGTTACATGGTTACATTGCTACAGGTGCTTACCCATTTTGAGCCAGTTACAGGGATTGAGGTTACCCGATGTACAGTGGTAGACTAACGTCGACTTAGGTCTGGAAAATGAAATAAAGATTAGGTAAATACAACAAAATGGAAAAGGGAAAATAACATTTTGATAATTCTCATGACTAAGGCAACCTTTGCAACACTTCCTTCTATCTTTTGTATTTTCTTTGGGTTAATAAGTAAAATGGAAGAAGAGTAGAAAAAGTATGGGGGTGTGTGTGTGTAAAAAAGATGTCAAAGAGGTGTGACATATTAGGGCACATATATGTCTGAGTTCATTCTGTTTACCATTTACTAACAAATGTACAACAATGTATATTTGACCTGAATGTGCAAACCACCTTTGTGCGTGTGCGTGTATGTGTGCGCGCGCTAGGAATTTTCCCACACATGGTGATCCGAACTTTTGGCATTTACCAGGAACTGAGAAGTTCAAGAAAATATAAAATATGTACTCATTTCATCAAATTCTATGTCTTTTGCCTTAAAAAAGGAGGCTGTATTTTAGATTACTGAATAGAAAGAAAAGCCTTTGGGTTATCAAGAATCTTATGGGTAATTGATTTAAAGGATTTCTTACTTCATGATCAACCAGGTACTAAGCAGTATTTATAAAACAACTCAATGCCTATATGATGGCATATTAGGAACTATATAAAATATTAAAACAAATACCTTCTCACATTTGAGTTCTGGTATAATGAAGTGCCTATTATTTTGAAAATGTGCCTAACATATTCACCCTCACCCTCATCAAGTCTTTGAAGGCCCACGTCAGCATCCACACCTGTGAACTGCAGTGTACCATCCTACTGCTAGGGTGAGATTGACGACCGTGTCAACTGGAATTAAATCTGCAACAGCCATTGGAGTAGCTCTTATGGCCCGAAGAAACCCCTTCCCAGCCTGTACAGGAAAAATAACATAAAATATTAAACCAGGTCTTAAGTAGCAGCTGGGGCTCAAGTATATATCAAACAGACAGTACAAGTGCTGTTAGATTCACTGCTCACTAGGTTATTGTGCCAAGTCCGATTACTTTCAGCCCAGCCAAGCTTCCCAGCCAAGTGTATCTCAAGAGCTAATATTTCCATCAACCACTAATAGTTCTCAGGTTCCTTTAGGAAATAAAATTCCTCAAATTTGTGAGAGGTTAATATACATAGTTAATTAACAAGTTTTCACATCTTAAAAATTAATTCATAAGACATTTTAATAATTAAGGTTTCCCAAATTTCCCCATTAATATTTGTTTACCATTTCTTCAATGATTTTGTTTTCTGCTAGGTTTTACCCACAAGCAATAGTAGGCACTGAAAGTTTAAAAACATTTATTTGGAAAAAATTAATTGATGAAATTCTACCAT
Source organism: Avahi laniger (assembly GCA_963575035.1). Lineage (NCBI taxonomy): Eukaryota > Metazoa > Chordata > Mammalia > Primates > Indriidae > Avahi > Avahi laniger. Next base: position 4,416 of record CAUYSK010102518.1, read on the forward strand.
TTATCAAAACAAAAACTTTTTTGGCGGGGTGTGCTTGGGGAAAGGCCATTGTTCTTTACTTTATTCCTCAGTATCTCAGTTCACCTCACAGATCACTGATGTTACATAGGTGTAAGAATTGGGAATTATTCATGCTAAAAATTTGTTGACTTTATGAAATAAGTTGATTCTTTATACTTTGCATGTTGACATTGACTTGCAATGACTAGCACTTTCTTATATTTCTATGATCATATTAAAATAATGATGTTCTAAGTCACCAAATGTTCAACCCAAATAAACTTCAAAGGAGAAAGAGGAGAAGGTAGGTAGGGAAGAGAAAGAGGAGGGGGTTGTTAGAAAAATCAGAAATCAGAAGGAAGTTGTCACTGAATTTGATAAGTCATAATTCACTGTCTCATATTCATATTTTAATTCATGTTGAACTCAGTTCTGGGAAGAACAGAGAGTCTGAAGCACTGTCTGAGTCTCTAACAAGATTTAAACTCATTTAGATAACTTAATTCCTAGTCACTGTCCTAAAGAATAAAGTTGTTCTGATCCTAAAATGCTTCAGTGTAAGCTGAACACACCACAGCTCAGCTGGGTTGACCTGAACTGCAGGAAGATGTGCGCAAGGGCTGCTAACCCAGACAAGTCACGTCTCTCCTTGCCTGTGAGAAGATTATTGTTGAAAAAGTATTTCTTGTATTCACCAATTTTTATGCTTGAAAAATTTGCTCCAATTGGTAATTCTTTCTTGTGTCTATGAAGAATTAGTTATTGATGTATATCTCCTTTTTATACACACAACTCTTATATATGCTTTATAATCAAGAATTTAATAATCTACAAGGATATGATTTTTACTGTGTTTTTAGTGAATTTGCTGCACTAATTCATGCTATTAATAAATATTAATAGCAAAAAGGAAGAAATATCTCCACCTTGTGGTAACTAAAGGAAAATCCTTGATGTTCAAGGATTTTCAAAATAAAACGTCTTGATGATATCACATTACCTGTTTTCCTGGTAATAAAATTCTCAAAGAATAGCAGTAATTTCAGCCTGCTTCTATCTCTAAAGGAAATCAGCAAAATTGAGATAAGTTGGTACAATTTTTGTTAGTTAAAGTACCATTTATATTTTTGGATCAATGAAACTATGCAATACTAAGAATTTTGTTACTAATTTCAAGGAGTTCTTTCCTCATCATTATACATACCGCAATAATGAGCCCACTAGGTCCATTTAGATTATCAACCCAACCCTAAAAAAGAGAAAATTTCTTCTGGTTACACATTTCATAAACTTGTTATATCTTTGAAACATGTGCAGTTTAATCTTAATAAATTTTAAACAGAGCCCTGAGACCCCAACCGATAGAACTATATAATCCAGTATTTCTAAGACCCCAAACATAGATCAATGCCAAAGCACTGGCTATTTTCTGCACTTTGACTGAGCAGGAATTAAAATTTTGCCAGCATTGTTTTTTACAGCAGGAGTCATGGATGGTTTCCTATTGTTTTCTGATATCTTATGGGCTAATTTGGACCTTGTCTTAATATCAGGATCTGCTAAGCAATTAAAAAACCATAATTCTTCTCCACCTCAATCTTGATTGTAAGCTCCTTAAGGGAACATTTCAAACATGATTTGTAGAAATTACCCATTTCTTGAAATTGTTAACACCTGTAGAGCCCATACCAGATATATGTTTGTATGTGTGTGTGTTAGCTTGCTTGAAGATGTTACAGGAAAGATTATGGTTAGGAGCAGTAAGACGGAATTGTCTTGAGTTTGTTTCCTAAGCCTTAAGCAAGTCAGATGACCTTACTATGTCTGTTTCTTTATCTTACAGTGTAAAAGTCAAAATGTGTGTGTACACTGGGAGAGGAGAGAGAAGAGAGGAGAGAATAAAGGGACTAATGCTGAGTCAACCTTTTACTAAGGACCAGCCTTTTACTAGGGATTAAGCACTCCTCATACACTGTCTTATTTAATCCACTCTCCAAAGGAAATAGTGTCAGTCTAGTTTTATAGAAGAGAAAACTTAAAAGATTGCATTGCCAGTAGTAGTGGAACTCAAATTTATCTGGCCCCAAAGCTTCACAGAGTTGCTCTGAAGATGATGGTATAATTCAAAGCACTTTCAAAAGGATATGAGAGTACACAGAGGTAAAATATTAGTATTCCTAAACTGAGAACCCTCAGTGAGCTTTGTGACTTCTATTCACCCTGGCAGTTGGAATACTACCAATTTGGCCATCAAGAATGTTCTGGTATATTTAAACCATAATGGGAAATCCAAGAAATGAAGCTATCACCCATGGAAATTTTGAGACTGGAGTTAATTAGAAGCTAATTTAAGATCTCCACCCAACTCCAGGACAGTAGAAGTAACTCCCAGAAGAGCTTCATGTGAGTAAATCCTGAACCCAACATAGAATTTTGCCCTAATATAAGGAGTACATGTTTGATTTGCTGAACTCAGCTATAAATCCTGAGAAGAAAGGAAAAAAAAACAAAACAAAAAACCAGACACTAGCCAGAAAGTAATTGGGCTAGAAGAACCCGGGTTTGAAAGCAAAGCAAGGAATCCAGGTGAGTAGGCTTACTGGAAAAGGCTCCTGCCAGGTTGCTCCCACAATGGACGGCCTTACGATGGCAATGTTCAGGTTCCCACTCTCTTGCTGCACCACCATCTCTCCCAAGGCCTTGGTGTAGGTGTAAGTATTGGGCTGATCTCCGATCAGCTTGGGTGTGATCTCATCAATAATAGAGTCGTCTAACCACCTGAAGGTAGTCAGAGTAAAAAGAATTCTAGCAACATACTTTAGACAACAAACCAGAAAGAAAAGGTGAAACACAGACAATCAAACACAACTTCTACCTTCTGGATTGAGTTCCAGAATTCAGAACAGTCAAAGGATACCATGGCTGAGTGTGTACCTATTCACATCATGCATGATGGATGAGCTCTTTTATCTCCACTGCTAAGCCAAATCTTATCAGTCAAATCCTATGTCCTCCCACCCAGATAGACAGAAAGAGATTAGTTCAATAGACACAACCTACTACTTTATTACTACTACTATTAAAGTAGTACTCTTAGCACTATTTTATTAGTATCACTTTAGTACTACTATTATTACATATACCCTCTAATTATCTTTAATTACTTCCTTTGCAACACATTCATAAATACATTAATTGAACACATTTTGAGTGCCAATCATGTGCCCATTAGTATGCTGAGTGCTGTGTTCATGGAATCATAGGCTCCCTTATCCACGGTGCTTCAGTAGCAGTCCCATTCATTCAACGTTGTCCAATAAAAACCTAGTGCACCAAATCCTGGAAACTTCAGCTTTTAGTTTTTAAAATTTCATTCAATGCAAATCAAATCAAAGCAACTACATTTGGCAGAGTTACAATCTGTTTTATCACATCTATGAAAAGCATCTCAAAGATCTGTTTAGAGTCTATGCTAATAACTTGATAATTTTTTCCAGAGATTTCCAGTGAATTCTGAAGTCTGTCAAGTGGAGTGATTATAGTACTCTGAAGCGGCTTCAATAGCACGATTATTGAATACTCATACTTACATGGTGATATGTACCATGAATAACTGAGTTACCACAGACAGCATCAGCTTAACCTTTCTTAAAAATACATCAGAACAATTTTGATAACCCCAAAGTCTAACTACACTTCTCTAAGAGAGCAACACTATTAGTATCAATTACATATGTAATATTTCATTTAGCTGGTAGATTTGGTTAAATTATTGATATAATATAGTTTTTTAGAAATTAACCTGCCTGAATACATCAGTGTGATTTTTATAATCAATGTGTTTGATACATTTATTCCTATTTTATAAGACAGACATAACCCTACTATTTTGATTTTTGATTATAGAAAATCTTAGCTGTTACCACTTTGCTGACATGACACATTGTTGAGCATTAAGATATACTTGATGTTAAGACTTATTCAGAATTACAACTCCCAATTTTAATAAATCATTTGTTACTGAGGAGGAACATGAGCACTGTATATAATGTTTTCGTTTTTCTTTCTTTGCTTCTACTAGTGCTGAGTCTGGATATTTAAGTGCCTTTTGATTTAAATTGAATCAGGAAAGTTTGAAATGTTCTTAGAATTAAAAGCAACTCAACTATGCAGAGAAATAGAGACTATTTCAATTATATGGCCAACTGGGGGCTGGGAGAAAGTATGGGACAAAACATGTTCCTCTCCATCTTTATACTACCACCCCTTCATCTCATTTATGGGCCAACGGTGGATCGAGGAACTGACAGACACCAGAAGGTGAGGGGAGCAGAAGGAGGGAGCGTGGATTATTGGAATACGAATGGTCCCCATCTCCAGTGGAAGCTGCTCAATGAGAAAGGTCTTTAAGGCACTAGTCTCCGAACTTGTCTGCTCATAAATAAGCATTACTCAGGACCCCTGTTAGAAATTCAGATTCCTGGGTGCCATTTTAGAACCACTAAATCAGCCCGCGGGGGTGAGAGTCTGATTGCTGGTATTTTTAGCAAGCCTTGGTGACTATATGGTCAGGCAAATTAGGGAATCACTAATTTAAAAGAAGTCCTCTTCACAAACTTCACTCCTTAAGATTTGAGTACGTTGAGGTTAGCTGTCAAAAAATACATGGCGTAAAATTTTCAATAGAATTGGAAAAAAATTTCAATAGAATTGAACTTTAAAAGAATTAAATCCTTGGTGTTAGAAATGTAAGGCATGACAATTATGCATATTCAGATCTGATAGCTGATTAGATACGTGCAGCCCCACATGCAAAGCAGTAGCCATGTCCTAGTGGTTTTTCTTCCCCCAAACACATAGGTGTTTTTTGTAGTTGGTGGCAGGCTCCCGTTCCAGTCCTCCACATCACTCTATCTCTGGTGATGGGTCGCTCTGCCCCTGGCTACTTCCCAAGCTAATCCACTGCCTGCCCCCACCCCCTGTGACCATAATAACATTCCTAAAGCCCACTTTCGTCAAAGTCTTTCTGTGATTAAAACAAATGAGCGCTCCTCCCTGCCCCACACAGAACCCTCTGCATGGTATTCAAAACCCCCACAGTATGGGCCAGTCTACCTTTCCGTCATGATCTCTGACTGCTTCCCTGTGCATAACACGTGTGCTGCCCAAACGGAGTACTGGCTGTTTGCCAAGATGCCCCACGCTTCCCTGCCTCAGTTGCTCTGCCTGGTAGGTGCTCTGTCTCACCTGTCCAAACTGCCCACTCTTTCGAGTCTATCTCATACGCCTGTCCTCCGAGAGCCCTCCCTCCTCACCCCCTCCACTGCACTAGACTTAATAGGTCCCATCTCCCCACCACATCCATGTATAATTTCCCCCTGTTCTATTCGTGTTGGATGTGAGCTCCTTGAGAGCACAGTCTACACTTTAAGAAGGCACCTTTTAATCTCTAGCACTGCCAAGTATGTGGGTGAACTGGAGGGACCACGGGCTTCCGAATCCAGTGGCCACTGATAAAAATGGTGTCTGTGCCTTACCAGCTGAGAGGCTTTCAAAGAGTTTCTTAGCCTTCCTGAGCTTTTTGCTCCTTTCCTGGCACAGCAGCAATGATAATATCAACCCCGCAAGATTATGCTAAGGAATTAAATGTCTGTGAAAGTGTCTTGCTCACAGTAATTGCTCAGTAATAATTCATTTCTGCACTTCCCTTCTTAATGCGTATTTACCAGATTTATTTACATATGTTTAATGAAACAATAAATATTTATGGATCCATTTTTCTAGCTCCTAACTCTAGTTATTTCAGGTTTTTATACAGGTGGAAAAGCTCTTTTCTTTTCCACTGGTTTCCCTAAAAGGAGTTACCGTGGCTTGAAAAATGAGACGAGCAACCACCAAAGCCCTATCGTTCCTGGTCCATTATGTACATTTTTAAAAATAAACGTCCTACTTAAACTGTTATTCTGGAAAACTAGAATTTCACTGGCGATCCCTGATGCATTTACACACATACGCTAAAGGTAAATATCACCAAATCGGTATGGATGAGGGCAGAAGACAACTGCAGGGACAAGAGCCAAAGAAGGCCGCTGTTTCACACTGATTAATGACCATGCTTCTCATACTTATTGCCAGCATTAGCTCCTAATTTAAGTTATTACTAAAATGTGTTTATGCTAACATGCTAAAGTTTTTGTACTAACAAAATCATATTTCATCTTTTTGGAATCGTTCAATACCAAGGTAATTCTGGAAGTTTTCAGTTAGGGGCTGAAGGAAGGGAGATGAGGCCTCACAATCTCAGGCTGGGAGGATGGACAGAAAATGGGGTGAGTCAAACGAGGGGAGACCCGAGGTCTGCACAGGATGGGGCTGGAATGGTTGGGACGAGATCTAAGTTCACAGTCCCGTTTCCTTTATTAACAACACTGAGGAGTAATGCTGTAACCCAAGCAATGGGGAAACTTCCTGTCCACAAATGCAAATCCTCCTTTATTTCCCAGAACTGGAATTCCCATTCAACTGATTTTCTGGAAAAAAAGAAGGCTCATTTTATATTTTCATGGGTGATTTTCTTGAGATCACAAAGCCCAGAGCACAGCTTCAAGATCATTTTGTCTAACTTCTGGTTCGTTTTTAAAAAATGAGAATGACTGGAATACTAACAGGAATGGCAGCTGCTAGGCCCCATGAATTGACTATTAAAAAAAAAAAACAAAAAACTTCCAGAGGAAATAGGGACCTGAAGACCTTGGAAAATAATTTTATTTTAACCACAGGCCAATTACTAGAGAAGAAATCAGAGAAAAAATATTTTTTTAAAGCAACTAAACCTGTATTTAGATGAATTAATATTAATCAGAATAATTTTAATGTTATTTGTTATCCTAAAACTTCAGAAAATTCCATTTGATATAGGAGTTATCGAAACAGTTATAAATGATAGGATAGTTGGTGAGGGGTTGCTAGGCTTTATTCGAAGTGTTATTCAAAACTTAACACACAGGTTATTCAAAACTTAACATATAGGTTTCATTTAAGAAGGAAAAAAAATGAGCAATCAGAAAGAGAGGTAGGATGCGGAGATATAGATATTTTACACATAAAACTTCTGTATCCCAAAATATCAGCCTGTTTGGAATTCTGTCATCTATTCTTATTTCTGTCAAAACAAACAAGAACCCAGCTGGAAGAGCATGAACAATGATCATCTAGTGTCATCAAAAACTTTTTATTCATTCAGCAAATATTTGAGTCACTACTACGTGTTGACACTGGGAACGCAAGAAGGAGGAAGAAATATTCTCTTCCTTTGAGAAGCCCATAAAAAAATTTTTTTGCCCAGTATAATATGCATTTTAATTAAATACATAAACAGATAAATCTGGGTTTTGTATTATACATTTTTCAATTTTAGTGTACAATGTTGTAAATATCTGAAAAAATATAAAAAATAAAGATTTATTGAACAAATACAACAAAAAAATGAGCATCAGGTACCTTGGGAGCAATAGGGAAGGCTGTCTAGGCCAGAGGGCTTTAGGGGAGAGCTTTGATTTCTAGGTAAGAATTACCCAGGTAAAGCAGAGGTGGAAACAGGCTCAGGAACAGAGCCATCATAAGCAAAGTCAGAGAATGAGGGAGAAGAGGAATTACTTTGCTGTGACTTTTTTCCTGTTTGGAAAAAAAAAAGAATCCCTTAATTCCTTAACTGCATTCAAAATGTATTCTGTTGAGATTAAATCAATTTCATTCCTAGGCTGTTGGCTGCATATTTGCTTAAATAACTGTTATCCTTGGAGAGCAATAAATGACAGATGGACATAAAAACTTTTGTACAACTGTCATTTGCAGTTTGATCATAAATCGTGCAGCAATTACCTGCCTTTTCTGGTTGACGCACACTGAGGGAGGGTGGGAAGTGCTGAACACCTAAAGATAAATGAACTCTTCCTCTGGGAGGTGAGTTTCCCTACCTCTTTTCTCTGGTGAACTCTCAGAGATTCCTTTGCTGCCTCCAATTGTGCTGTGATCTGTCAGGTGTTAGAGGAATCAGCAGTGGAGTAAGTCACAGGAAACCCAGTCTGGAATCAAAAGGGGCCTGCCCCTTCCCTGGGAATATCAAATATTTAAGCATCGCATCTACCAAGAGGCAACACCAGAAGAGGGCAACTAATCAACAAACAAATCAATTTCATCCTGAAAATGCTCTGAGGTTTTATACATAACTTCCTGCATAGACGTTGGGCATCAGAGTATACCTGCCTTTTCTCCAACTATCCTGACAAACTTAGGACTCCAAAATGTTTCTTTGCACCAGTTAAGCATCATTTATTACCAACTTTGAGCACCCTCTAGAAGTCCTTTAGATGACTTTGATTCTTCTTTGTCCTGGATGTTTTTAAATGACAGACAAAAATATCTATTTTCAGAGCTGGAGGAGATAAAAATGTTTGCCCTTAAGGGAATGACTCTTAATTTAGCTAAAACTTTTTAAAGAGTATATATTAAATATAAATACAGTATTATGTGAAATGATAAAGTCACAAATTCACTGTCAAATAGTCCATTTTTCTGCTGTAATGCTTTTCATGTAGAGTCTAAAGAAACAAAAAGCAAGGTAATCCTAGCAAAATGGAGCAGAAGATTGAAGAAGTGGAAAACAGAAAAGTACTTATTCGAGACCAGAGCCATGTCCCAAGAAGAAAGTGGTTTCTGTCAGTTGACAAGAAGACAAAAATACTAGATATTATTTCTCCTCCACAATAAGACACTAAGGAAAGTTTATCTCAGCCAAATAGGTCAAAAGACGGTCACCTTCTGCCAGATCTTGGAGGAATTCTTATTCTTGATGAGTTCTTCTTTACTAATCATTTGATTATCTGCTATTAAACATTTCCCAGCACTACAGTAAGTGTTTTAGATAACTTAATTTGCCATCACAACTATAAGATGGGCCCTTATTACAAATGAAGGAACTGGGGCTCAGAAAACCCAAGGAACTTGCTCAAGGTCACACAGCTAATGAGTTGTGGAGCTGTACATCAAACCTGTATCATGGCCAGCAAACATATAAAAAAATGCTCAACATCTCCAATCATTAGAGAAATGCAAATCAAAGCCACGATGATATATCACCTAACCCCAGTGAGATTGGCCTCTATAAAAAAATCCCCAAACAACAAATGCTGGCAAGGATGTGGACAGACAGGAGCACTCTTACACTGCTGGTGGGACTGCAGATTAGTGCAACCTCTGTGGAAAAGAATTTGGAGATACCTCAAAGAGCTAAAAATAGAAATACCATTCGATCCAGCAATAGCACTATTAGGCATCTACCCAAAAGAGCAAAAGA
>CAUYSK010102521.1:0-24842 GCA_963575035.1 Avahi laniger
AAACTCCTGGGCTCAAGCAATCCTTCTGCCTCAGCCTCCCGAGTAGCTGGGACTACAGGCATGCACCACCATGCCCGGCTAATTTTTTCTATATATATTTTTAGTTGTCCAGCTAATTTCTTTCTATTTTTTTTAGTAGAAACGGGAGTCTCACTCTTGCTAAGGCTGGTCTCGAACTCCTGAGCTCAATTGATCCCCCTGCCGTGGCCTCCCAGAGTTCTAGGATTACAGGCATGAGCAACCATGCCCATCCTGGAATAAGGGTCTTATGACTCACCACAGAAAGGCCAGGAAGATTAGACTCCTGCCTTGAGGCAGGTGAAAGGAAGGCAGGAGAAGATCGGAGAGAGCACTTCTGTTTGGTGTAACAAGGGCTATGGGAGTTATAAGCCAGGAACCATGGATGAAAATCAATATATGTATCATAAGGAAAACAGATACGGTAATGATGAAAAAGTTTGGAATATTGTGAGAATCGCCAAAATGTGATGCAGAGACATGAAATGAGCACTTGATGTCGGAAAAATAGAACCAATAGACTTGCTCGACGCAAGGCTGCCAAAAACCTTCACTTTGTAAAAAAACATTGTATCTGTGAAGCTTAGTAAAGCAAAGTGCAACAAAACAGGGTATGCTTGTATGCTCAAAAGAATTGAAACATGTTTCTACAAAAACTTGTATATGCTCAACAGCAGCATTTTTCATAATAGCTAATAAGTGAAAACAACTCAATATACAACCGATGCATGGATAAACAAAATGTGATATATCCATAAAATGGAATACTATTTGGGCATAAAAAGAAGTGAAATACTGATAAATGCTACGATATGAATAAACCTTAAAAATATGCTAAATGCCAAATACGAAAGGCCACATATTGTATGATTCCATTTATATGAAATGTCTAGCATATTAACTACCATGTGAGTTGTATTTAACTCACGCTGGTTTTCAGCCCAGGGCTTTGTGAAACATGTGTAACTCACACGTCTCTTTACCTTGAGTCGTGTGAACTATTTTTCAAGTTGCCTGTAACTCACGCACAGAAAACAGTAAAAGATAACAGATTTTTTGTTAGAATCATTTTGTTTTCAAAGTTTTTATTATGTTTTCATAATAAACACTGTGGACTCCAGGAAAAAAATTTTTTTCTAGCGTGGCAGTCGGTGTGCTAGAGTAGGCATATCCATGAAGACAGAAAGTAGATTGGTGGTTGCCAGGAGCTGAGTGGAGGGATTAGTGGGGAGTGACTGCTGACGGGTATGGGGTTTCTTTTTGGGGTGATAAAAATGTCCTGGAATTAGACCATGATGGTTGTTGCACAGCTTTGTGAATCTACACCACTGAATCATGTACTTTAAAAAGTTGAATATTATGGCATGTGAATTATATTTTAATAAAAAATGTTAAGAATGTAAAAATTAAACAGAGTAGTCGAGGGTTTCAGATGCCATAAACATGTCAAATAGGCTTTGAAAGGTGTCATTTGAATTGGCAATTTGATTATTGATCATATTATTGACCATTTTTATAACCGATGAGTGAACTTGGCAATTGATCATTCACTGGTAACCTTGGCAAGAATGAAATCAGTGGAAAGATGGGAAATCAATGGAAGGATTGACTACACTGTATTGAGGGAGGAGTGGTAGATAGTATGAATATATAGACTTTTCTGAAGAAGCTTGAGAATAAAGTAAAAGCAAGAGAAAGGACTGTTGCTGAATAGAAATATAAAATTGAGATTTTATAAAAGCGAGATATTGTTTTGTTTATTAAAAATGATAAGAATCTTTAGCATGTTGTGAGAAAGAACCAGGAGAGAGAAGATAATGTAAGTGTAGAAAAGAGAGAATAATTGTTGCAGCAAGGTGCTTGAGGAGTTGAAGGAGTGAAATAAAAAGTACAGATGGAGAGATTAGGTTTAAACAGAATAAATGATACATCCCTTGAGAATGGTTGAAAGGAATTAGAAAATTGTGGATATAGACAAATTTGTAGAATTCAGCTGAAGATATTGATGTCATTTCTACAGGACTTTATTTTCTCTGAAGTAGGAGGAAAAGTTATTAGCCAAGAATGAAGGCAGTAAGATGGAATAGAAACTTGAGACAGGTGATAAAGGGTTGGAATAGAGGCTGGAGGGACTGGAGAGTAAACTGTAAATAATATGTAAAAATAATAATAACTCCCATTGTTAAGTGTGTAGGTACTTCACCTAGATGATACTTGTCTTCACAATAGAAAACTAAGGCTCAAGGTGATTAAATATCCTATTGTCAGCTGGAAAGTGATACAGGTAGGATTAGAAATCACGAAGAAGTGTAAGAAATCACGTATAAGATTTCAAATTTGCAGTCAGAGTCTTTAGGTTGAAGATATCAAGTACAGGCTGTTAGTATCAGTGGATATTTATCATCATAATGAATGCTGCAACGGACTGATTTAGCTTATATTGGTGGCTTTCATATTTTGTTCCAGCATCTCACTTGCATACTCAATAAAGAAAGTAGAGGGGTGGAAATAATCTATTACATTTAAAGTATGCTTTAGGAGTCAAGAGCAAATAAGTTTTAGACTTACATAGAATCTACCTATCCTTATCTTTTAGTTACGACAGCCTCCAGTTAAGCGTTTGAGACTTCGTGGTGATTGGTCAGATACTGGACCCAGAGCAAGGCCTGAGAGTGAACGAGAACGAGATGGTAACTATACTTTGGTTAGCTTTTTTTGGTATATGTCATTTAAAACTTAATATTTTAGTGTGGTTCCAGTTTCTTCACTGTTGTAAATGATGCTGTAATGAGCATCCTTGTATACATATCTTGATAATTTGTGCAAATACATATTAGGATAAATTCTTAGAAGTGAAATGGCTGAGTCAGTAGATAAGTACATTTTAATTTTTATCAAATTACTCCCTCAAAAAGATGCACTAATTTACATTCCCACTGAAAGTATAAGAATGCTCCATTGACCCCCCAAAATTGTATATTATCAAACTTCTTAATTTTTGCCTTTTTGTTATATATAAAGAAAAATGAAAACTGTTAATTTCTAACAGAGTTTTATATAACACATAAATTTTTTTTTCTTTCTATCAAGTGCTTTTGACATACATAAGAAACTACCTTGGGAGCTTTAAGGTAGCACACTTTAAAATAGAATTAATATGACTGTCTTTTATTAAATGAGTCTGTAGCTAAATTATTTTTCTTATGACTTCTGAAAACTCTTCTGTCATCAAAAACATATTCCCCAATATACAAATATTATCCTTGGTATTATTTTACAGTATATATTTAAATATAAAGCTACATTATATAAAGGCAATAAAGTGTAAAATAAATTCTGATTTCAGAGAAAATGTAGGAACAAATGATTTTCACTTTAAATTCTATGATTGTAGAATAGAGTTGTCACAATTTTAATTTGACACCATACTTTTAATTTGAAAACTTCGTTAAGAAAAACTCATTTATTTAAAGAGGAAAAGGACTGAGGGAAGAGACAAAATACTTTCTGGTTCCAATTGATTTCAGATATCTGAAATTTGCTTACAGTAAATGATGATGAAAAATAAATTCAGTTTAAGGAAAATTCATGCAAAAACATAAGGCTGTTTTGTGTCTGTACTTGATGATAATGCTTTAGTGAGAGAGAAAAACTTTCTTTAATCTATTCAACTTAGAATTCATGAGCCCTTCCTGGCTGGGCATTCTTGGAAGAAAGGATAAAGGTCGGGGTAGGAGTGGAAGGCGTGGAGTTATCTGAGAATAGGCAAAGATAAAGGAGATTTGTGCCATGTTCTCAAGGAACTTTACCATACAATAAGACAGTCACTCATACAGACATTACTATAAAATGTGATGATGGCTCTAATAAATTTATGTAATTTATTTAGGCAATTTGATTTTTTTAAAGTTGTTTCCATTTTAAAGCCCATCAAATCTAGGTTTTTGCATTAGTGAAAGATCCTGATTTATTATTAAACTCACTGATAAGATCTATATTGTAATAGGAGAGCAAAGTCCCAATGTGTCATTGATGCAGAGAATGTCTGATATGTTATCAAGATGGTTTGAAGAAGCAAGTGAAGTTGCGCAAAGCAATAGAGGAAGAGGAAGATCTCGACCCAGAGGTAATTTTTCATATTAAAGTCATCATAAAACTGGCAAAAACTATTGAAACCATTTTTATTTATATTATCTAAACTATACCATGGTTTACATCTGCAGTAGTCACAAGGTTCTTATTGTGTTGTGTGAAGCAGTAGAGAACAAAAAGTATTGGGTATAAGTTGTCCTCTGGGCCAGGAGGTGGGGAACCTGTGGCCCAAGTGCAGCCCTTGACTGAATCCAAACTTCATAGAACAAATGCTTTTAATGAAGGAATTTGTTAAATTTGAATTCCGTCAAAAGACCACCTTCAAGGATCCAGAAAGGCCACATGTGGTCCTGAGGCCACAGGTTCCCCACCCCAAGGTCCCTATCCCTTACATTTGCTTTTCTCAAAAAAAAGTGGAAGAGCCTGAGTCCCCATTTTAAGACCCTTTTAAATGTACTGTGAATGGAAATATATAAAATTCTATAGATTAAAAAGTTTTATGTAATTGGAAAGATTGGTTGTTTTAACAAGAATATGTTGTTGATAAGTTTTTACCATTCTTGTTTAGCTTATTTGTTCAAATGAACCAAACCACCAGTGGGTGTTGTTGTTATCCTGAAGTTACATATATGTGTGTGCATGCACACAAATGTATACATGTTTCCTGAACATATCTCTTTAGAGGAGTTGGTTTTGGAAAATATTTAAAATTTGAATTTACATTAACATGTATATTTTGAAGGTGGAACGAGTCAGTCAGATGTTTCAACTCTTCCTGCTGTCCCATCAAGTCCTGAGTTGGAAGTGGGTGAAACTGCAATGGAAGTAGATGCTCCAGCTGAACAATCTCTTCAACCTTCTACATCCTCTGCGACGTCGGCTCAAGCTCATTCAGCATCATCTTCCACAGAAAGCCCTCATTCTGCTTCTTTGCTCTCTTCTCCAGACAGTGAACAAAGGCAGTCTGTTGAGGCATCTGGACACCATACACGTCATCAGTCTGGTGAGGATGTTACTCTTTAAGAAGGCTGTGGTTCATCTGATGATTTCTAATAATGAAAACTTCTTTATAGGTTATTTCGAAGATACTAAATCACATCATCTTCTTGCTGGAATAAATAATTAAAATGACATATAACATGTAACTTAAACACAAAATTCAAGTATGCCTAACTTGCATGAATTTTAACAAATAACAGGAATCTTCAATTTATATTAAATAGTTCTTTTGAAAATACAGATGCCAACAGATAGTGTTTTGACATAGTTTAATGCCCCTGACTTAAAGATTATTTTACAGATCATTATAGACCAAAATATTTTTCTAGGTTTATTTGGTTGTTTGTCTATATTAAAGTGATAGTGAAAATATAGCTCATTATTATTAGTTCCATTTTATTTATATTCTTGATTATTTTTCCCCAAATCATGCAATGCTTTTAATCCATTCTATATGGTAGATTTGATCTGGTCTCTTGTCAACAACATATACAATTTACCAAAGGAATTATGTTTCTAATATTTACATGAAAAAGAATTATTTTACCAAATCTTTATCTTCTTGGTACTTGATGTTAGTGAAAGAAATACAGGAGTCGTCCTGCATCTGTTAAAATACTGTTTTCCTCACAGTATTAAAACTCCTTGTGTTCAACTTTTTCCCCCAACTATCGAATGTACTAGTATTCATAATAGTAATTTTCAGCATATAAGTCTATAGTTTGCTTGGCATTTTAAACTGTATAATGTAATTATAATAACCAATAAGGTATGTATTCATATTTTTCTTTGGGTTTTTCTAACAAAACATTTTACTTGATATAGAACCAAAAATATTATCCTCTAGAGGTACAGCTGGCCAGTCTAAGCTAAAACCTATAAAAAATTCCTAACAGCTTAGCTGCCAAGCTGTCATTTTATTCTTGCTTCTCTGGAAACTGATGCCAGAACACCAAATATGGGATGTTTTAATTTAAGCACTCTTTTATCAGTGTATCCCATTTTTAGTAATTCATTTTCAGTTTCTATGGGAATAAAAGCCAGAGTCAATTACATAACTGTTAACACTGTGTACATTTTATCCATAATAATAAGCTAAAGCTGAGTTACACAATCAGGTTTTCCACATTCTAATTGACACAGCTATTCAATTTATGGGAAAATAAAATATTTTGGAGGATTTGGGAAGTAGGGGCAGAAGTAGTTAAAAGGTTGTTTTTTAAAGCAAGTACAGTTGATAGAAGCAAGAATTTTTAGAGTGATAACATTTTTGGAAATATTCTTAAATATTAATACTTCGATCAATTTATAAGTTTTCAGGAAAACTTAGCAAGAAGATGCTCTAGCTTATATTCAAGTTCCACTGAATCTTAATCTAATTCCAATTGTTCCTTAAGCATATTTGTGGGTAAAGTATTTGGAGCTTTATTTGTTTTATAGATATTTAATATTTTAATATGCTACATTTCAAATGGCTAAATTTCTTTCAGTATTTATGTATCATATATTATAGCCATTTGAGTCATTGAAATAGAAAAAAAATTTTCTGTGATGATCATGTGATCATTGTTTGAACATTACTTAGCTCTTTTGCCTATAAGAAAGTAAATAAATATTTTTAACTGGGAAAGTATTGAGAGAATTTTGGTTGACTGTACTATGAATAATTGGAATATTTCCATGTTACCAAAACAGTATCACTATTGAGGGAAATGATTTGGTATTACATGTAACATCTAAAGATTATATCTATAATTGTTCTGACAGTAGCCCTTTCATTATTCCAGAGTCCAAATGTGGTTTTTTATTTTTCTCCCCAATCACTTTTGCACTTACCATAGCCTGTCTAAGTCCAGATGGGCTTGTAAGTATTGAAACCATCCATTGGATGAATGTAGTAGATGGGAGTGTCAACTCTGAGCAATGATTTTCATTATTGCCTTGCATAGAGATAGAGAAAATGAAAAAGTATGCTTCTGTCTATACTTGCCTTGCTGTAAGTACCTTTTAATGTTAAAGTTTATGCCTTTCTTTCATATCTCTCATGTTTCCTCTGTCATTTTTACTGATATGGAGAAAAGAAACAATGAGAATGTGAAAACTTGCAGTCAGGCAAAACTCTGGTTGAAACTAATTGTCTGCCTTCTCTTAGTCTACAACTGAACCACTAAAAGTGAAGAAAGTTATCCCCACAAATTTCAGTGGCTGCTCGACACCGTATGCCAGAGCAGTCTCTTTCGACACTGTTGCTCTCCAGCTAGGCAAAATGTCTGTTTTACACCTTCGTGTTTCTCATACTTTTAACACTCCACTTCACCCTCCTTCCCCCTACCCCAACCCCAGCTGCTAACCTCTCATTCACAGTGAAAAGAAAAGCACTCATTTTTCTGCCATATAATCTCCAAGCTTTCCAACATCTGTACTAATCGTCTCTCATGGAAACAGAAACACATTTTGGAAGAAATGGGTCTGCTCCTATCAAAAGCTGGCCAGTTCCTATCCCTTTCCAGCTTCTCAAGGACTTTGCTCCTGTTCCTGCATCATTGTCTTTTCTGCTGAGTTGTTCCTTTTGACCTCAAACATGTTTTTATTATCTCCTTTCTTTAAAAATTCTCCTTTAATTATCCCAGATTCCCCTCCAGCTACTGCCATATTTCTCTGTTTCTTTTATAATCAGAATCCTCGAAAGAGTTGCTCACGTATACTATCTCCATTTTCTTACCATCTTCCATATATTTATTAACCAACCCCAATCTGCCTTTCACCCACTTTTCTCCTGAAACTTGTTATCGTAGTCATCGGTGGCCTCCACCTCCACCAAATTTGGAGGATAGTTCTGTTAATATTTTACAAGATTTTTTGACCCAATTGCATTTAACATAGCCTTTTACTCCTTTCTTTAACACTTTATTTTTTTGGCATCTATGATACCACGTTTTCCTGTTTACTCTTATTATCAATTCTGGATGGTTTTCAGGAACTGTTGTGTTTCTTGTTCTGTCTACTTCTGGGTATTACAGTTGAACCCCTTAGTCCTGGCTGTCTTCTCTGCATACACTCTCTCCCTGGGTGGTTGCATCAGTCCCCCATAGCTTTTAGCATTTCCTCTTAATTGACGACTCCCAAATGTATATTGACAATCTGATCTTATACCCTGTGTTCCAGACCCCTATGTTCAACTGCTATTTGACACTGTATATATTTTTTTGTTATCGCGTACATTTTAAATTTGTGTGTTCAAACTGAATTCAACCTCCTACCCTTCTTGTCCCCTAATTGGTTCCATCTCTTAGTCCTTTTATGACTTAGTAAATTAGAACACCACCTGCCCATTTGCTTATTCTAATAACCATGAGCTATTCTTGATTCCTTTCCCTCAAGTCCCATGCCTAATTCATCAGCAAGTTCTGTTGGTCCTGTATCTAAACGATATCCTATTTCTTTTCATGTCACTATCATTTCTTACCTCCTAATTGATCTTCTTGCATCTACTCTTCTTTCCTTATAATTTAATATCCACGCAGCAGCCAGAATGAGTATTTTAAAATATTAAAGCAGATTATATAACTTTGTTTTTTAAAACCCTTCAGAGGCTTCTAATTGCACTTATAAGTACAAAAGAAAAAAAAATCCTTACTGTGGACCTCGAAGAACCTACATGGCCTGGTCCTTCCCTACCTTTCTAGCCTCGTCTCATTCCACTTCCTCAGTCCCTGATGATCATTACGTTCTAGATATACTGATTTCCTTTCAATTCCTTTAACATGCCATATTCTCTTCTTTCTTTCTTCTCTTTCTTTATTTTGAGTCCAAGACTTTGTTCTTACTATTCTCTGTACCTGGGAACTCTTCCCCTGGCTTATCACGTGGCCAACTTCTTTTTCTCTGGGTCTCAGCTCAGATGCCACCCAAGAGAAGTCTTTCATAATTACCCTAGGTAGAGTCCTCTTCCTTTTTGCTCTTCCTAAAATTGTATTCTCTTTTATATAACCTTGTTTATTTCTTGAAAAGCACTCACGTAAATTTATATTTTTTTCACATTTGATTGATTTGTTTATGACTTCTTTTATGAATAAGCATCTTTTTTTCCTAACAATACTCATTCTCTAAAGATACAATTAAAAGTATCATGAGACATTTAGTTATCTTTAAACTAATATAGGCTAGGTATGGTGTATTTACCTATACTTTACGCTTTAGATTATACATTGAGCCCCACTTCATTAACTCTGGATATTTCCAGTAGAGTCCCCAAATTTGGTAATACCTAGGAGAGATCTGTGATTAGATATTCAGTCATTTATCATTTTGGATCCATTGTTTGCCCTTGCCTTTCTAGACCACCTAAGACTAGGTAGTTAATTTTTTTTACCTTCTACCAAAAATACTTTTTAAAAATCATGTGGTTATATATATAAACAAGTGAATGAGGACAAACAAAAATATGGGTAGGAAAAAAAATAAATTGAAGTTGTAAGTGAGGTGAATAAACAAGATGCATGACTTGAAGAATAGTGTATCTAGAGGGAGCCACAAAGTTGGCTTTGGGTTTTATAGCTAAATTAGGAAGATAAATACACTCAAGTGGAATTTTAAATCAGTTTTTAGGCTTTTTTATTTTTGCTTTACCCTTTGTATTCTTGAATTTTATTTTAATTCATATGTCAGATCATTGGAAACTATATTCTATATACATAGCTCAAAACTTGAACAGTTTGATTCTTATACATGTTCTTGAACATTTAACAAAAGACTGTGCCTTTGAAAATGTGGTTATAAAATTGTATATTTAAAAACAAGAAAGATGGGGGGCAAGGGCAACATAACCTAAACATTTGTACCCCCATAATATGCAGAAATAAAAAAAAAGAATTAAAAACAAGAAAGATATGACTGTGACCTGAAACTATGCAGGTTAAAATGAAATTTTCATATATAAAAAGTATTTCAAAGTAACTATAAGATAATTTCTTTTTTTCTCAGTAATGCCTATCAGGCATCTCTTTTAGTTATTTCTTTTTTTTTGAGATGGAGTCTTACTCTGTCACTTGGGCTAGAGTGCCATGGCGTCAGCCTAGCTCATAGCAACCTCATACTCCTGGGCTCAAGCGATCCTCCTTCTCAGCCTCCTGAGTAGCTGAGACTACAGGTGTGCGCCACCACGCCTGGCTAATTTTTCTATTTTTAGTGGAGGACAGGGTCTTACTCTTGCTCAGGCCGGTCTCGAGCTCCTGACCTCGAGCAATCCTCCCGCCTCGGCCTCCCAGAGTCCCAGAGTGCTACGATTACATATGTGAGCCACCACGCCCAATCTCTTTTAGTTATTTTTTAAGCTAAGCATTATTTATAAATTTTTCCCATGTTAAGAAACTTCTTATATTGAGCAAATATTAAATGAGGCCATTTTTCCAGTGTGTTGTAGTTTGATTTTTTTCTTTGATTCTATTTTAACCTGTTTAAAGAATATGATTAGAGAAGGTGGTAACTCTGGCCGAGGTGTGGGGTGGGGCGGCATGGGTATCAGTATCTACAAAATTCAGTTTTAGGGGCTCTCATTGAGAAGTGAGTCACTTAAAGGATCCCTCTGTTTCCAATTAAATAGACCACTCAGATCATGAGGATTTAGTTCTTTTTTTAAGATAGTATACAATGTGGTCTATATGTGGATTCCTGCTTATTTACAAATGCCTACTCAAATTACAAATTTATTTTGGCCTATGCAAAATCATTATAGCTACATTGAGCTCTAAAGAAAAATTGCTGGGGAGTAAGAACTGTGTTGTATAGCATATCAAAACAATCTTTTCAAAGCCTAAAATCTAGATTACAGTTTCCTTAAATGGAATCAGAGTCTAGTCAGATGAGGTGTAGGCCATTTATAGGTTAGAAACAGGTGGAGATGGTAGGTTGACGGCCACTTCGAGGAAACTAAAGAAGAAAACAGAAACTTGGGAGCGAAGGAGTGACCGGTCCCAGGACAAAGAATGTGCAAGGATCACCAGGACAAGAAACAAGTTGGGATGGGAAGACAGATAGGAGACAGATAAAGTGCCATCAAGTTAAATATAGAAATGATCCAGAGTCCAGGACACAAGACCATATATATTGTCGAGGCAGGACTTGTTCTCCTATGGCAGTGGAATTAAGCCATTAGGGAAAATAGCTGGAGTTTTTCAGAAGAAACCAAGAATAAGATTAGTAATTTCAGGAGATGGAATAACAATTTTCCTGTACCATTTCCTGATACCGTGTTGAATTTTTATTGTTGTTTTTAAAATTTAACCTGAGGTATTCATCACATTCCTTTTCAATTTGGTATATGTTAACAAAAGTAATTCTCCAAGCATTTATCCACATTTATAAATCGTATATGATTGTGTATACATTCTTAAAAGGATGTAATGTGTATATATCTTAACTGCTTTAATATTTTAAGCTACTGGCAGAACTATTTGTTTAATCTGGTATTTCTGTTTGAAATTTTAAATTCAATACTTATCTTTTAACTGTGCGATGACTTTTCTTCCTAGAGCCTCATTTTTTTTAACTTAAGGAGAAAAAAACCACCATACAACTAACCTTAAAAGTAGACAAACAAATTCTTCTTTAAAAAACACTGGAAATATTGCATAAATGGCTCATAAGAGTGTCATAACTAAATCTTGATTTTCTAAGTTGTAGAGCATTACTGCATGCCCCTAGAGCCTGCAGGTTATTTGCTACACCACAAGTAGTTCTAGGATGGAGACTTACATAATCATAAAACATTTGGCACCTCAAAAGAGGATTTGAAATTCCAATGAAATTCAGTGATTTTTCTGCCTTTTAAGCAACACTGACATTTATGTGCTCTCTGTGTGGTAGATTTCTTTTGAAGTATAAAATGACAAAACTTATGGCTATATAATACTTTATTTTATATTGCTAAAAGCATTACTATTATGCTCACTAGAAATAAAGCTCCTGTACATATTCAAAAAGAAGGCACTGTGCTGTTGACCATCACCACTGGTTTGTCAGTGAATATCATCACATGGTACTGGAGAATTTTCTAGGAACAATTAACAATGAGAGACTATGATGATACTTGAATTGCTCATTAAATTTTAACTACCAATTGGCTAGTTGAATAAAATTCTTTATAAATATAAGCCATGGTAACAGGGAAGTTAGTATCTGGCATGATTGATTCCTCAAAGAGTAAACCAAATTTTGCACCCTTATAATCTATCTGTGAGAGGCTGAAAATTATTTAGTAGTTTGTATAATTTGATGCTGATGTCACAGAGAAATTCCACGTGGTCCTACCACCAAATCTACAGCTATTGACATCTGTACCCATATTCTCTGCTTCCTCTTTAGTTATAGTTAATGAAGTTTTTATGCACCTATTCAAAACCAGTTCCTCCTCTGATCCACTGTAACTTGACTCCTTAGATCTACTCAAGGATGTTGATCCTGTAGTTGCCCACTTTTTTCCACACGTCGTCTTTCTCCCTCCCCCCAATTAAACATTCTCTGTCAGAATACAAACGTGTATTATCTCGCAAACTAAAACACACAAACCTCCCTTGATTCTGTATTCTTCCCACAAAAACCATCCAATTTCTGTTTCCCACTAACAGTAAGACTTCTACAAAGAGTATATATGATTTGTGTCTCTCCTTCATTACCTTTCCTTTCTCTTGAACCTGCTGCAGGCAGGTTTTGGTGTTATTTCACTGAAATAGCACTTGTCAAGGCCATCAGTGACTTCCATGTTAAAAATTCCCCAGATGTTAAATCTCAGTGTCTTTTTCAGTATATTAGCAGCACTTGACACAAGTGCTTACTCCATCTTTTTTGGCCCAATTTCATCACTTAGCCTAGATCATTCAGTTCTCCAACCCCCACTGTCTGGCTTTTCCTTCTTACTCTTCCCAGAAGTTCTTCCTCTTCTTAAACATTGGCGTGCTCTAGCTAGGGTTCAGTTCTTAGACCTCTTCTCTATCATCACTTACTCTCTAGAGTGCTTAAAGTAACGTTATCAGTGACATCCAAATTTATACCTCCTCCGAATTCTAGACTGTTACCTTCAGTCCCTACTTAATTTTTCCACTTGGATGTCTATTCATTCTTTTCTTCCCCCCCAAGACTACTCATTTCTCCTTCATTCTTCTCTTTTGCAATAAATGGAAACTCTGTTTTTCCTATTGCCTAGGCCAAAACTTTGGAATCACTCTACATCCAGACTATCAACAAATTCTGTCGCCTGTATATTTAAAATATATTTCACATCCCAATACACTTGGTGCCCTGAGCATTTGCACTTACTTTTCTCTCCACCTGGAACACTCTTCCTGCAGATATCCATGTGGTTTACTCCCTTATGTCCTTGAGGTCTTTGTTTAAGTGGCACCTTATGAGAGAAGCTTTCTTTAATGACCGTAATAAAATAACAACCCCTCTCCTACCATCTCTATCCTCTTCATTAGCTTACCCTACCAGTTTAATTCACAGCAGTGATCCTTCCGTGACACAAACACATGCATACAACATTACTTGTGGGTTGTGTGTGTATATTTGCAGATGTCTGTTTTTCCCTCAGAACATAAACTCCACAGGAGTAGGGACTATTTTGTTCAATATTTTATTTATTCCCCAGAGTCTATAACAATGTCTCATACATAGTAGGCACTCAGTAATTATCTCTGCAGATTTTCATGTTAGTTTTCTACTTTTCGCCTATGATCACTTCTTCAGGAAAAGGTCAGAAAATAATGATTATGTAAAACCTTTTTGAACTTAAAAAAAAAATTAAGTGACAATTCTAACATAAAAAGAAACATTTTGCTAAAGAATATGTAACTTTCACTTTTTAAAGAGCTCTGTAATTCTAAGAGTTTCCAAATTCATAACTTTTTCATCATTTTAATTGAATTTTAATTATTACTTGATTGAAATTAATGAAGTAACTTAAATTTTTGTGTATAGATTAGATGAGTTAACTGATATTTTCCAATTTTTGCTTCTTTCCTATTATCATTTTGTTGTAAAAAGAATTAAGTGAGGAAAGAAATGTTCATTTTAAAATTTTTGGCTTATGGAGAACTTTGTTTTCATCCTGTTAATTACTTAAATATTCTGACTGAGAGAAATATATGTGTCTAATTCATCATAATTAAAGAGAAGTATTCAGGTGTGTAAGTGTGTATAGTTTGTTTCAAAATTTAATGACCAATAATTTCTTTTTTATCAGTAACTTGTTTTTAGTATTCCTCTGTGAACCATATGTTTTATTTATATCCTTCCTCTCTTTAATGTATAATTAAATTCTTATGATTTCTATTTTATTACTATCTTTTCACCTTTCTTTTCCTATTTGTGTCAGAATTTTTAAGGGGGCCCGAGATAGCTTTGCTGCGTAAGCGCCTGCAACAACTGAGGCTTAAGAGGGCTGAGCAGCAGAGGCAGCAGGAGCTAGCTGCACAAACCCAGCAGCAGCCTTCCACTTCCGATCAGTCTTCTCATGAGGGCTCTTCAAAGGACCCTCATGCTTCAGGTTATTAATGTCAAGTGTCCTTAAGCAGCCAGTAGAATTGTTTTTAATACCGCTACTGTGTAACAATTCCTTTTCCCATTCAAAAAGAGAACTAATGTGCTTGCAGCTTACCCCTCCCTCCCCTGCATATGGTGGTGTTCAGTATCACGTTACAGGGACAGATTGGCAGCAGCATTTGTCAGAGTGATGATTATAAAATACTCTATTGCTTTATTTGTAATATATTTGGAAAGGGGCAAATATATTTTACTTTTATAACTGATGAACTGCTTTCTAATAATTATCTAGTAAATTTAGAGCCTGCATTGATATTTCTATTGAAATTTCCTGTATGCTGAAACAAGTCTGTGCTGTGGCTCCTAGCTCTTCTTCTTCTTCCTCTTTGAAAGTTAACGAGTATTCCTATATAAACCTTATAATGCTAGATTTTAGAATCATATTATTGTTTGACCATACCAGTATGCTGACTTAATCATTCCCTTCTGTCATTACTTGAAAATTTTCAGTATTTGCTTTCTTATTCCTTCTACACTTAATCAGCTTTCTTATATGTAGAGCAGCAAAAGTACTCCACAATCTCTTGTTCCTGTTCTTACACTTTAAAATTCTGATAGTACAGTAATAATCTATGCCACTCTTTTTTTATTGAACATTTAAATGGCCTAGTATTTGATGACCAGAAAGCTCATGATGCTAAGTCAATATCTGTCAAAAAAAAAAATTAATGAAAGACATAGCACAAAATAATTTGTCTAGTTTTTTCAAGATGGATAAATTGGTACTATAAACCCTATAGTATGCATAGAAATATTTAGGAATGAGAATGTCTAGGTTCTCATACTGATCAGTCTATAATACTTTGATATGCTTTGTTTTGCTACCTTAAGGAGTGATGAATTTAGGCCTTAATTACTTTGAGAATCCTAATTTAATTACTTGGAATTAATTTGTATATTGGTAGAACTGGACAGCCTCCACTTTATAAATATCTATTCCAGTAAGTGCCATGGTAATGAAAGCACATTTTATAATATTGTGGTAAAATAAAATAAATGTAAACCACTGTAATATAGATATGTTTGGGATAAATCCTGGCCTTGATTTTTAATTCTGTGTTATATTAACAGAGGAAGTATCAGTCAGGTAAAGATGCCTCTGATTTTTTTTCTATAGGGAAATCTTTTCCTATACTTAAAACTAACAGTAAGAAAGTTCGATCAGATTACAATAATGACATTTAATAATAAAACATTTTGCTATGATTTTATATAAAAACTCTATTCAATGTATTTTGAAGGTTAAAAGGTTATGAAATATAAAAATCAATAAAAATAAACTGTCTCTACATACATAAATATTTTTAGAATACTGAAATTTGGCAGATAACAAACCAAGTATTAAAGTGAATTTGAGTATAAAACAAAACTGTCTACATTATCAGGAAAGAAGTGTACATTGTGGACATTAGAAATATATTTTGATACTCACTAGCCTTTCATATCTAGTTTGCCAATTTGAATTGAAGACAGGTTCTTTTTAGAATCAGAAAGCCTTAGAGCGATTATATGGTCTCTGAAATAAAATGCTGTCTTCCCAATTCTAAGTATTATTCTAATTAAATAATCTTTAGTTTAGAAACCAGTCTATTTTTGATAATCTTTAAAAAGCTAAAGTCAAGTAGACACCTTTCTAGTTTTGAAGTTGAGAAACATGTTATCTTTTCTTGGTCATTAAACAATATTCTTAGAAATTAGCTGGGTGTGATGGCACGTGCCTGTAGTCCCAGCTACTCTGCAGGCTGAGGCAGGAGTTTGACATTGCAGTGAGCTATGATGACACTACTGCACTCTAACCAGTGCAACAGAGCAAGACCCTGTCTCAAAAAGAAAGAAACCAAAAAATAACAACAGTATTATTGAGCTCCTAAGCCTGCCCAAATGGAACAGTATTAGAAGCTTTTAGTGCTATTACTATCATTAAGCACTAAAGGCTTCTGATAGTACATGTTTCTCCCTTCAGCTACAAGATGAAGTACTTCATCTATTTCATATGCTTTTAGCATAGCATTCATATGAGGTCCTAATAAATCTATCTGTAATATGCCCTGAGTTCATTTACTAATGCTACTTTTTATCTTATTCTATCCTCATATGTCACAGTAACACTATTTGGTAATTTAAAGCTTAAAGAACAGTTAATGTGTTGTTAGTTTGTTGCAAGGGACAACTAATAAAAATCTATGTATTTTGTCCATTTAGTAAATTTTGAATATGAGGAAAAATGAGTTGGCTTAATGGAAAATTCTTTATTTCAGAACATGCAAATTATAAAAGTAAAGAATAGAAATTACATTTATGAAATTCAACAGAGGGATAGACTTTAATTGAATAACAAAACTTACACATAATGATTAAATGCAATTTTGGGTATGTGCACTATGAACATTAATCAACCCATTCTCTCATGATGTTAATACTATCTGTCAGTACAGAAAGTACCAAACTTAGCATTGTAGATTTTAATTTATTAATAATAGAAGAATGTACATTTCTCATATATAAAACATATTTTTCCATTATACCTTGATATCTTTAGAATATCAATAAGTGACGACACTACCAATAAATGATATTTCTATTCTCTTCTCACATTTGCAAGTTTTTCAGGTATAAGACATTCAAAGGAGACATTACTGTGATTTAGAAACTAAGAAATTTTAATAAGTGTAGAAAGAATTTTTGAATTATTACATTATCTAGTAAACATTTTATTCTCTTTTCAAAATACAGGATTCATGGGAATCTTTTGTGAAAGGCTAAGTATAAAATAAATCAACAATACCAAAGTTATGTAGGAAAGTGACTTTAAACCATCACACCACTTTGTAAAAATAATGATCTACATTTTTAGTGGAATCAAATGGGAAGGAGCCTGATGCTAGTTAATGATAATCCCATGTGGAATATTATCTATTCAATATTATCAATATTTCTTTGCAATTTAAGACTAAAAATCATGCCAAGGCACCAAATGATGTCACCTTCAGTTTCAAATTATTATTTAAAATGAGCTATATAATATAGATGTTAGAAAATGTTTAAACAGTGGTTTTTCTTTTTATTTTTTTATCAGCTATGAACTCTGTCATCAGAGTCTTACATAAAATATGTAAAAGTGACACTGTTGTGACTTCCAACATGAAGGGATATAAGGAATGACGACCCACCTTCTTGCTCCTCATACTACCTCTACAGCTCCTTTGCTCCCCCAAAACCCAGTTTGAAAACCAGTGCTCTGAAAGAATTTTTGACATCTATAAATGACAATCCTTCAGAACTAATTTCCAAAAATATAATTTTTTAAAGTCAAAACATATCATTTAAAAATGTTTTTACTTTTTAGTTTTAAAATTACGTTTTTTTCTAGACTACTAGAGAATACATGATAATTTGTTTAGCAAATACATGATAGCTCATAACTCATTTTTTAGACTTTTAGGAAATACACCGTAGCTCATAACAAACAAAATCAGGAATTTTTTTTAATCCTAAACAGATGAATTTACCTTCATCCCATCATTACCTAGGTGTTAGACTGGCTGAATTATTTGTCCCTGGCCCTATGACTAGGTGATCTTTGACAGGTCATTTGGTTGCTTTATGACTCAGTTTCCCAATTATTGATATATTTAGATAGTATGGCCAGCCATAATTTACAGAAATGGTGTAATGATGGGTTAGACAATACTGTGCATATAAATCTTTTATATTCCTGAGGAGAGCAGTACACATAATAATGTAGTATCTTAATTGTAGTATTTTACTTACTACTTCAACATGTCCTTTTATCAAGGCCTTTTAAGGTTGATAGCATTCAGGGTTTTGAATGAGCTATATGTACATTTATCAGATGAATGCCCTAAACAGCTGTGGCAGAGGCATTCCACATATGGCTGATTTTAAGCCCAACTCTTTTTTTCCATTTCAGGTCCCCTGAAGTCATGGGTTGCTGGCTCCTGCTCAGAGTGACAGCACCCTGTGGAGTCTGCTGGTACTGGCCCGACCACCACAGAGCCCCACTGGAGCATGGAGCCAGCCTAGAGAGGGTCAGGTAGGAACTGTTTTTTCACATTATGGCACGGTTTTGCCAATTGGAAAAAAAAGTAACTTTTATACCCCAAAAGGGTATAAAACATTTGTGATTATTTTTGAAAAAGGGCTTTTCAAAACTGAGCCATATTGGAAAAAATCAGCACTTACCCGATCCTGTGCAAACAGGCTCTATACAGCATCAGATTTCCCATTGTCCATAATAACAGCCACATTATAGCATTTCTCAAAGCACTTGATCCATGTTTTTAGTGATTATAATAAAAGGGGTTAATAATTTAGATATGGTGTTAGCCTAGTTCTGCAAGCACTTCTTTAATTCCTTCAATAACAGAGTCCTAAGCAAAACAGTGATGAGTCTCTGAGAACGCTAAACATGATAATACGCTCTGTATTTTTCAGAACAGCTTTGTACCATTATTTTTCATTCAATACCAGATCTCTGAAAACCAGGCAAGTAATAATAACATTAATTGGCCCTTTCCTATGTGCTGTTTAAGTAGTTTACATGGATTATCTCATTAAATCTTCAGAAGATTGCTATGTGGTAGATAATATGATTATCCCCATTTTTCAGATAGAGAATCTGAGACTTAGACAAGTTAAATAATTTGCCCAGGGTTGTAGTATTACTGTGTAGATAAACCACATTTGAACCCAGGGAGTCTGGCTGAAGAGTCTTATTTACCTGTTCAACTGTAATTATCTATCTTTTTCTAC
Source organism: Avahi laniger (assembly GCA_963575035.1). Classification (NCBI taxonomy): domain Eukaryota; kingdom Metazoa; phylum Chordata; class Mammalia; order Primates; family Indriidae; genus Avahi; species Avahi laniger. Next base: position 19,480 of record CAUYSK010102521.1, read on the forward strand.
AGTTGAGAAAATTCTGATGTCAAAAGGCTGAAGAATTTTCTCAAGACCGAAACACAGATTTTTCAGAAATATGTGGTAATCAACCATAAGACATGCTGAGCTTAGTACTGAATAAGCTTTTGCTTAAAATTTATCTTTACTTTAAAAATAATCTGTAATTCTAAACACTTCAAATAAGCTGACCAACCATATTGATTTCATAATAAATTATCATTGGACCATATATTCAGATTTTGATTTTGTGTGATGGTGCTCTCTAGAAGATGTTTCATGGAGAGATGGAGTAGAGTATGCAAAAACTGAAGCAATCAGCTTGAACTAACAGTTATATTTTTTATATTAGCTATTGTGATGGTTATTGTGTTAATATTTGGAACTATTTATGTGTGATAGGAGTTATAAGTATTATATTTATGAATACCTTGTGGTAAAAAAAAATGTCACTTAAAATGTTTGTGACAGGAAGATAATCTATCCAAAAACAGTTGCATGGTCCCAAGATTATTAATAGAATGGAAGCAGTGACCAAGAAGGATTTCTTCATAATGATTCATCTTCAAGATGGAAGGAACACCAAATAATTCCCCTGAAATACGCAATATCTATGACAGATTGTAAAACCCAAAAACCCTTTTAGTTTAATACTATCTTTCCATCTTAGCATAAGCTTTAATGTTAAATACTTGAAGAGTTTGAAAATACACAGTTCTGTGGAGATGACAGCATTCTAGGTCCTTCATCAATATGTTTTTATTTTTTAGTGACGTCTAAAATTTTATTTGAATATTAAATACAAAGTACTTTATGTCAATAAGAGTTGTATATTCCATGATATTTTTAGAAAAATTAAATATTTGAAAAGAGGATTTCTTGGAGATTTTATGGTTTTCTTAGGGATGTTAATTATCGAGAGCATAATGAAATGTGTAACAAATCCAAAGGGATGAAAAATATTTCATAGGAGACTTTTTAGGAGGTTTTTCCAATGTTTATTTCATTGTGAGTCACATTTTTGTTATATTTTTCTTTAAAGAGTATAATTTTATTTCTGAAGACCAACTTATCTGTTCTTCAAAAACATACTGAATCTAACTGTGAAATGGATAAATGAAAAAGTCTTAAAAAATAAAGTAAAGCATGAATAGATAGGAAACTTATTGAAATACTATCATTCCCACTTTCTTTTTTGTTTAGTAAAAATTTAACTGAATGTTCTGAAGAGGTGATAAGTAAGAATAAATAAAAGTTATTATTCAAATATTGATCATGCTTTATCAAAATCTAGTAAGATAAAAAATCTGTGAGCAAACTGGTGATGTTAGAAGATGAGAGATTTAAAGCTGATAGAAATGGTAGCACGATTCAGACTTTTAAATGTACAAATGGAAGCAATGAAATTATGTAAAATTGGTTTGAATCCAGGTTATACTGGAAAACTTGTCTTAGTTATACAATTAAGGACAGTATTCACTTAAAATACTCACTTTTTGGGAAATGAAATGCCATTATGAGCAAAAACTGGTATCAGCCAAAAAGGGTTTTACTAACAACCTTTGCTAAGAGCTAGAGCACAGGATATTAGAAACTGGGAACTATTCTTACATTTAGGTGAAAGCTGTGCTTATTATTCACATTTTCTCTTTTACTCTAGCCCAACTGGGATACCAGATCCCAAGTCAGGAATGGAAAAGGGCCACCTTTTTCTGTTCCCCAGTGTCTTGCTTAGGTTACTAGATCCCTAGGCTGATCAGGGAGAAAGGAGCAGCTTAGGTCTAGAAATGTTGCTAATTATTGTAGAAGCAGATTTAAAATCAAAACTTACTAACTTTAGACAAATACTCTTTGCATTTTATTTGTTGGCTTCCTTTATACCAGTGTTTTTCAACAGTAGAAACCATTTATAAAATAAATTCTTACGTAGAAACCAAGTATACCAAAAAGATAAGAACAAAGCGGTTCCATTTGAAGCCAAACGGAAAGTATAAAGCCCACACCATTAAGCCTTCTCCTCATCTGTCTTTAGTCCTTTCCCTACCGGGTACCTCTAAAGAAGCCTAAGCCTTCATAGGGTATAGTTTTAATATACATAATATACTATAGAATTTTTAAAGTTATATATGTTTCTGTAATGGTAATTACATCACTGAATATTTTTCTTGTAAACTGTTTACTTTAGCTCCTTGCTTTAGCTCATGATACAACAAACGACATCTCACAAAGTGCAGTGAGCATCTCATTTCATGCTTTGAATCCTCCCAGGCAGGATGAAATCCATCTTAAGGAGCTAGAGAGGGAGTTTGAGAAGGGCAAGGAGTCTTCTATTTGGTGAAAGAGATATCCCATTTCTAATTTATCTACTTTGCACCTTGTGCCTATGCTAAGTGAATTTGTTAAAAGGAATATGCATGGAAATAGAAGAATATTTTCTCAACTCCTTCTCAAAGTTGCTAAATGCTTGCCTGGAATAACATACCTTAAGCACATGGCCCTGCTTACTCACTGCTTGGGAAACGTACCACAGTACTTACTTCTGTTCCCCACCCTTATACATTTGTTTCTTAAGCTTAGAGATGATCATGACATTGCTGTGCAGTTTTCTGCTGCTTACTTTTAAGTTGAAATCTCATTTTTGTTTCAGATTCTCCTTCTTCTGTGGTTAACAAACAGCTCGGATCCATGTCACTTGATGAGCAACAGGGTGCGTGCAACAGGAGATGCGCTATGCCCATCCATTCATAGTTTTACTGCATAGTTTTATTGCATAAACAAAGCTCTCTCTCACTTTTTCATAACATTTCATTTTGGTTTTGGTTTTACAGTCAATATTTTGTGGACTAAATTACTATAGGAGGTATTGTGCACAAAGGACCTTTTTAGCCTATACAAATTATTTTCTATGTAAGCTAATTTCTACCTTTGGCCCTTGATGCCAACTTTGAACTCTCTTCCTATAACAGTCCTATAACAACATTACAATGGATATAAACTATATCCATTTAAAAAAATTCTAGGTATCTATCATAAAATTGTGTAGAACTGTGGGTATGAGGTTAACATATTACCTCATTGCTCATTTAAGATATCTGAACATAGTAATAATATCCTATATTACTAGATGATTGTAGTAATGATACTTGGTTTTATGTCTCACTTATCTGGTGATCAAACTCATGATAGCTTTACCTATAAGGAATATAGTTACGAATCCAGAGATAAACTTGAAAGCCACCAATCAGAAGGGGAAATAACTTGCACTTGTACTTTTTAAAGTAGGAGAGGTAGAATCAGCTTCAACCTTGTGTGGAACCTGATGAGATAGACAGCTTACTTATTTATCAAGCTTTATTACTAGCAGATCAAATATAGCACAGAGAGGGTTGGTAGAGGAAGACCTTCTGATAAGAAGGGCATCTGAAAAGAAGGATGGAGAAAGGAAGACTGTAACAAACTAAAACAGGCTATTTAGAATTAGGGCAAATGGTTTACTGTCTTACCTCAGAGTTCCCTAAAGTGTTCTAAATGTTTTGTGACACAGTATGATAATTAATGTTAGTAATATTAAGTCTTTAAGTTAAGAATAACTTAAAATGATGTTGATATTCACATTCTGTATTTTAGAAGGCAGGCGAGGCCAGGCGCACTACCTCACACCTCTAATGCTAGCACTCTGGGAGGCCGCGGTGGGAGGATTGCTTGAGCTCAGGAGTTGGAGACCTGCCTGAGCAAGAGTGAGACCCTGTCTCTACTAAAAATAGAAAAATTAACTTGGCATTGTGGCACACACCTGTAATCCAAGCTACTCTGGAGGCAGAGGCAGGAGGATCACTTGAGGCCAATATTTTGAGGTTGCAGTGAGCTATGATGATGTCACTGCACCATAGCCCAGGCAACAGAGTGAGACTGTCTCCAAAAAAAAAAAAGGCAGGTGATTGTCTTATAGATTTTACAAATGTTTCTTTCAAAAAAATGTTTTTAAATTAGCACTGAAGCCATAAGATTGGCTGAAAGTTTGCATATGTAGAATGATTCATTTGTCAACAGTAATGGGGAAATTAAATGTTGCTATAGTACTTATTTGGTGTGAAATAGATCTAATTTTAACTATATTCTTAGAGAAATATTCAGAAACTAATTTTAAAACAAATTAGAAAGCTTCTTTTGTACTTCTGATCTTAAATTATTCTTTGTAGACCTGAGATGACAAGTATTGCTATAGGTATTTTTGTTCTTGAGAATGAATGAATTGGTAAATGAATTTGCAAATTAAGAAATTCAATGTTTTTTATCTTTGTACATTTATTGTAGAGGTATTAACACTGAAAATAATAACTTTAAGACAAAACACAATTATAACTGATATATTTATAACTACTCACTAATCAAATAATCTTTTTTTGGTAAGGATGTATGAATGTAAATAATAAATCACTCTCAGAGTTTAGAGCTAGATTCATATTCTATTGAATCATATATATTGAATGAGTTTGGCAGAAGCTACATCCTAATAGACTATCATAAATATAGCTTTGTAATAAGACTTCTGAGCAGAAATGCTCTAATGATAGAAAATATATTCAAATTAATTAAATCCTGAGTTTTTGCATGCCTTTTTGTTCAGCAGCATTACATCTTTTAAAGTACTAGGGACTTCACATTGTAGGCTTATATTACCTAAAGATAACTTCTATCATAAAAGTTAATAGAGACTGCCCACCACCATCTACCTCTCTTGGGCTAGTGGAATAACCTCTGAACTCGTCTTCTCACGTCCACGCAGGCTATAGTCTGTTCTCTACCAGCAGCCTGAGTCAAACTTTTTAAAATGTAAATATAATCATGTCATTCATCTGTCTAAAATTTTTTAATTGCTTCCCTTAACCCTTCAAAAGAACCCAAATCCATGCCTTGGCTTATAAGCCCAGCGTGACCTGGCCCCTCTCTTGCTAACCTCATCTCAGGCCACTGTCCCCTCACTCACTAAACTCTTGCCGAGTTGGCCTACTTTGAGTTCTTCTAACACTCTAAGCTCCTTTCCTTCTTAAGTCCCTTGTGCATGCTGTTCCCTCTACGAAAAACACTTTCCATTAAGCAACTTCTACTCATCCTTCAAATCTCAATTTAGTTATCACTTTCTCAAAAATAATATAACCTCCCAATCTGGGCCGGGCGCGGTGGCTCACACCTGTAATCCTAGCTCTCTGGGAGGCCGAGGCCGGCAGATTGTTTGAGCTCAGGAGTTCAAAACCAGCCTGAGCAAGAGCGAGACCCCGTCTCTACTAAAAATAGAAAGAAATTAATTGGACAACTAAAAATATATAGAAAAATTAGCTGGGCATGGTGGCGCATGCCTGTAGTCCCAGCTA
>CAUYSK010102523.1:0-29470 GCA_963575035.1 Avahi laniger
AGGAGTTCAGTCTGTAACTGACTGTGAACAATGAAGTGAGATAACTTACTACCTTCAGACCAGCCTACTTTTTCATATTTTAATTGCATATATGTAGATTCAGACTATCTCAAGACCCACTATCAGGAAAAAGTGGTTTTATTCTCAGTAAATTCAAATTTGAATTTTAAAGCTCCTTTATACTTTCTATGATTTTTTTTAAAAAGCTTTTTATTTTGGCAGTTCCATGCATTTACAAAATTAGAAAGATTAGTATAATGAACTCCTTTTTACCTGTAATTTTAACAGTTATTAATTTGTGGTCAGTCTTGTTTCATCTATAAGCTGCCCCTCTGGCAAAAAAAAAAAAATACACTTGCTGGATTGTTTTGAAGTAAATTTCAGATATCAAATTATTTTATCTGTAAGTATTGCATTGTGATCATTGTTCCCAATGCCTTCTTTTTTTAGATTCAGAAAAAGCGAGGGGATCTTCGATTGATTGTGGCTTCGGCCACTCTGGATGCAGAGGTGAGAGCATCTGGCCACTTCCCCACCCCTGCAATCCCCACAAACACTGGAATTGTTGGGCATAGCCCTGGGAAGTTACCTGTAGCAAGAGCTTATCTTTGGCAGGATGGCCTGACTTCCTTATGGGACCATCTGATGTCCTAGATTTCATGTAATGAGAGGATACTCCATCTCAGCTTGTGGGTGGAAATTAGTCTGTAATTAATTCAGTTCATAATTACCTACTTGGCTTGTTTCTCAACATACTATCTCTATACATGGGCAGCTTTTTTTTATTTTTTTAAGTATGAGGCTATGTTTCTTGAATTTATTTATGACTATAGCATATATATTTAGATTTTTCTCCAATTAGATATAATTGGAGTTTCCCATATATATAGATATATATATAATAATTTCCATGTTAAAATTTTTTATGGCTAAGTTCACATTATTTTCTCTCTTGATGACCAGTATCTTAGTTAAAATAGCAGTTCACCTCAAAAAATATTTTTGGCCACTTTCTATATTTGTATGCTAAGCACCATGCTAGCTACAGGTGATTTGCACACTCCCTGACTCATTGTGGGAGGCAGACACTTACATAGATGTTTACAATTCAGTGTGTTCAGAGTGCGGAGGTTGGCCATCCCTAATTCCAGCCAGCTAGGGGTGCCCAGAACCTTTCACAGAGGAGATGACATCCCAGCTGGGCTTGAAAGATGCACAGCAGTTTTCCAGATGTGCAGAGATAGAGATGGACCCTGGGCATGTACGGAACCACAGAGGCATGAAATCATGTGTTTGGGAGCTTCGAGTCTTACCTTGCCTGCCAGGCTCATGTGGGTGATCTGTCCCCGAGCCACTTCTCTGACTTCATCTCCTTCCACTTTCTCCAGTGCTCCCTACGCTTCAGCCCCACTGGTCCCCTTGCTGTTCCTCAAAATAACCCAAGCATGCTTCTGCTCTGGGAGGACTCTCTTTCTAGACCATTCTTCCCCCAGACGTTCTCTTGGCTCTCCCCTCATTTCATGCCAGGTTTGATCATTTGTCATCTCTGAGGCCTTTCCTGATCACCCTATCTGAAACACCCCTGTTGATCTCTGTCCTCCTACTCTGATCATTTTGCTTCTGTTTAGCACTCATCACTACCTGACATTATATGCATATTCAAGTGTTTATTGTGTGTCCCCCATCACTAAACTGAAAGCTCCATGAAGATTGGGACTTTGACTGTCTTGCTCATTGTTTTATCCCTTCCACCTGTGCCAGTGTCTGGCACAGAGCAGATGCTTGGATCGAATGAATTTTGATTGAATGGGAAGCAGTGGGAGATTAAAATGGAGGAGTTGGCAGGGATCAGATGATGGAAAGCCTTATGGGCTAAGTGAAGGAGGGTGCACTCCATCTTGTTTCTGGTTGGGAGCCTTGGGAGGGTGTGAGATAGGGTAATGACTTGGCCATATTTGGGTTCTAGAAAGATTATTCTGGGTGCTATGTAGAAGAGACCAGAGTAGGCGTGGAGACACCAGTAAGGAGACCAATCCTGTAACCTGGGTGAGATGTGGAAAGGGCTTGTTCCTTGGCTCCTGTCTCCTGGTTTCAGGGTTGCAGAACAACTTGGAGAGAGAAAAAGCTCCGCTTGTCCAAGACAGAGATCTGTGTACACCCAGACTGATTTCTCAGACCTTTTCATAGTCTGTAGGAATCTGTTGTCTTAGGTTTGCCCATGATAACTTTTGGGTTAAAGCCTCTTGGTTGCCGTCTTTAATTAATTCTTATCTCCTTCACCTTTGACATCTGTTGGAATGCTATTGTGAAGACTATACCTGACCTCATCTTCAGTTACCTCCTCCATGGCCAAGCTGCACAGAGCATCTCTATTTTATTTCTTACCCTTTTCACCTCCCTCTCTCTCTTAAAAATAGTTAAATTTAAAAAGTATTCTAAATGGTTTTTGTTGTGTTGAAAACGGTAATGTCGAAAGCTTTTCTTAGATTCATTGTTAATGCATTCTTATTAATTGCTCACAATTGCCTGTCATTGTCTTTTGGTGTGGCATAGAGATTTAAAAAATAGCATGTTTCATTTCTGCCTACAGCAGTTATGGTTGATATAGATGACTTTCTGGAAGTAATTTATTTTGAGACAGGCTCTTGCTCTATCACTTGGGCTGTAGTGCAGTTGCGTCATCATAGCTCACAGCAACTTCAAACTCCTGGGCTCAAGTGCTCCTCCTGCCTCAGCCTATGTAGTAGCTGGGACTACTGGCACGTACCACCACACCCAGCTAATTTTTCTATTTTTTGTAAAGATGGGGTCTTGCTCTTGCTCAGGCTGGTTTTGAACTCCTGGCCTCAACCAATCCTCCCATGTAAGCCTCCCAGAGTGCTAGGATTATAGTCGTGAGCCACTGCACCCAGCCTGGAAGTAATTTTTTAAGTGGGATGGTAGAAAATAGGAAATTTATCATACCTTGCTATGATGCAGAGCATACTGGGACTTAAGCAACATTCAGCAGAGCTGAGGCCATACCTCCCTTCATCCTGTCCTCTTGCTCATCCTGTGCCTTCCCTGCAAGGGAAGTGATGAGATCTGAGTGTATGAAGGGGGATCTGTGTGGGGCTCATGCATACCCCAAGAGAGGATCTTTCCTGTTGTTTCCTTCCTCCTTCTGGCCAGGTATTGTCACAGGCTGCAAGCCTGTTGGTCAAGTGTCATTGAATTTGATGTGGTCACTTGCTTGGCAGAAACTGCCAAGAGCCACTTCTCCCAAGAGGGTGCTGTGGGAGTGTTGGGGACGCGTACAGTTGATGGCCTAGCCCATATAAACTGTTGTGCTAACTCCTGTAGGGCATGTGAAGATGGAGAAGACACCATCCCTGCCATCAAGTGGTATAAAACCAGTAACAGTGGGGGCAGGGACATACCTATTGTTCACAGAAGTAAAAATTTCCTCTATAAACTGATAACTATATGAGCACATCTGTGCTTTCCACATAGAGCAGCTACACATCAGCCTGATTTAACCTGTATCAAACTTGAATCACACCTTTCTTTCCATGAGTTACTATGAACCCTTTTTCTGAGAGAAATGAAGAATTGATTTTTATTTTTTATTTTTTTTAGAAATTTCGGGATTTCTTTAATCAAAATGAAACCAGTGACCCAACCAGGGATACGTGTGTGATCCTAACAGTGGAAGGGCGAACATTCCCGGTGGATATCTTTTATCTGCAAAGGTTTGATGATGCTTGAATTCTTGATAGTGGTGATTAGAAAACTCTGCTTGTAATGCAGGTTGACAGGGAACTGCATCTGCTCGTAACTCTCTAAGACGCTGAGGAGCATGTTTTGTGTCTCCTGTCACTGATCTGGAATGTTCAGAAACCCTGCTCAGCATCACTGCTGAATTTAGTTTAAATGCTCGACACCGATGTGCACATTTCGCTGGATCTGTGGCCAGTAGCTCGGTTGGAGAAAGCGAAGTGGTGAAAGGTTGCGGGCGAGGAGCTTGGTGGTTCTCAGAACTGGGATTTACAAGGGTGCCTGTCAGTGGGAGCAGTGCTGGTGATTTGATGATTTGGTTCTTAGCTCTCTGCATCCTTGATGAGAAGGCCTGGTTGACCTTTTCTGGGAGGAGCCCCCATGGACAGGAAAGGAGCCATGCTAATTCCTTTACACAATCACTAGTCAAGCAAAGACCAGGAGTCTGGGCCAATGGCTGATAAATTCAGAGAGTCGTGGACTTGACTTCTGAGTTCTGGCTGGAGAGCACATCCGTCAGCTCTGTCCACTGACTCATACATGCTGCCAGTGGTTGGGAGGGAAAAACAGGCCGGGAAGAGTGTGAGCTTCAGCACCAGGACCATAGTCCCTGATTTTTCACTGGCCCTGTGTCTTTGCATGTTAAAGATAGCACATCTACTTGCATGGGCATATCATTTTTATTTCTTTGCACAGAAAGCTAAGAATCATAGTTTATATATAATTATGAATTATTCCTGAATGCTGCATTTTAACAAAGAAAAAAAAAGAGTGAATATTTATTTTATTTATCCATGTACCAATTACCTGCTGGGCAGGCCCAAACTAGCTTTCTGGATGCTTTGCTGCCAGATTATTAGGGTAATTGATCTGTAATTAACGAGAATATTTTACTGATGAATTCATCTCATGTCTTTTCAGCCCTGTTCCAGATTACATCAAATCAACTGTGGAAACGGTGGTGAAAATTCACCAGACGGAGGGTGATGGAGACATATTAGCATTTCTTACTGGCCAGGTAATTCCGCTGGACCGCTTCATGATGGGACATGTTAAGGCAGCACCAAAATTAACACAGGCCCTGCTAATTTATTCAGTCGTTTATTTCACATTTTGTTGTATTTTGTGGTTTCTTAATTGCATAAACACTTGTTTGGTTTGATGTCATTTATCTACCAACTAGATTGTCAGGGAGTCCTTAGCTTCTGCCTGTTCTATCTGCAAAGGATTAAATGTATTTCAAATTTATGAGCCAATTCCAAAATGAATTAGGTAGTTGTGACAGTGGGCTGTACTGTTTGCAGAGTGGAATATTGCATTAGGTACAATTGGCTGCATGCATGTTGCTGCTGCATACACACCTCTTTTCCCAGTGACACCTTTACAACTCATCCTAGAGGTGACGAGTGGCCACGTTACAGGAAAAACAACTGCACAAGCCCAAGTGTGCACCCAAGGTGGTAGCACTGTTCATAGCTACCCTCCAGCTGTAATCTTTTCTTTCCACTGCCAAACATTTCTTCAGTGCAGTAATCTTTTCTGGGGAAAGTGTGTAACGATTTTATATGCTACAACTTGTCCATGTGCGTGAAATGCTTGTTTGACACGCACATGTAAGTTGAATAAAATAGTCATTGTTTTTATTTATTGGGAACTCTACTGTTCATTGCAGATAATATAGATTTTTAGTAATTAATATTAGTTACAAATTTTTACCCCACTTTGCATCATCGTTCTATAGCATCGTTCTATACCATCCCAGAGTGGAACATGATAACACTGAAATTCTTGCATCTGACTAAAATGAAAATCCTGATCCCAACTTTCATTTTCTTTCAGTATGATGAAATGATAATCAAATTAATCTCGGTTTCTTTGGTTCCTGGTTCATTGTCTTTAGGAAGAGGTAGAAACTGTTGTGTCTATGCTGATCGAGCAGGCTCGAGCACTGGCTCGCACTGGGATGAAGAGACACCTCCGGGTCCTCCCCATGTATGCGGGACTGCCCTCCTTCGAGCAAATGAAAGTGTTTGAAAGGGTGTCACGCAGCGTCAGAAAGGTGAGACTCTCCTGAGGACCATGAGTATTTGCAACCATTTGTAATCACATCAGTGCCCCTTTGCTATCCTTTCCATGTGTTGGAAAGATTTTTTCTTTTAATTGATGTGAAACTTGCTAAACAGGAACGTTTCTGTCAGAGTTTCAGGTTCATGTTTCTGTGTAGTAGATCTAAAAGCACATAATAAATAATGTGTGGTGAAGACTTCTAAACCCGCCCCACAGAAGGGTTACTCTGACAGTAATTATCAGAGCAGGTGATTTCTCTTTGCTTCTTTTCTGCCTACCCAGTATTTCCCATGACACAATACTGCCTTGGCTCACGGGACTGTTTTGGTGGATTGTGGTCAGTCAGAAACAATAGATAAGTTACTAGGAATGGTCTAAATCATTTAAGTATCAGTTTGTCTATAGAGCCAAGTTTAAATCAATTAATTCAAGGTGTGGCGTGGAAACCTTTAGCCTTGAACTTGGGGTAGGGAAGGGTGTGGTGGAAAGCGTCAGTTCAAAGGAGCCAGCAGGCAGCCAGTTTGCTTACTGCTCATTGTACCCCTGGGCCTGACTCTGCTGTTCCTTCCATTACATGAGGACTGCATAGAACCGGCCTGACGTCAGCTTATTTTGTAGTAGCTGTTTATAAACAGGTGACAGAGAATAAAGTAGGTGAGGGATGGTGTGAGGATCCACTTCCGGTTTCAGACCACTTGGAAAAGGGTACGCAGCCTCTCGGCCATTGGGATGGAGCAGCTTGAGTCTGCCCAGTGAAACATTAATTGCAGCCAACCAATCAGAAGTCCTGGATTCCGCCCTCCAGTAGCTGTATGCCCTGGCATGAGTTATTTAACCTCTGTCTCAGTTTTTGTAGCTGTTGAACATAAATAATAACTTTTAGATAGTTTTATGGCATAAAATCTTAACTTTCTACTACATAAAAATATTAGGAAGATTTTTATAAAATGATCATTTATAAAATGACTTTTATAAAATGATTTATAAAACGTAAAGTGCCTGAGAAAATTTCTAAGTGCCATATATACATGTCCTTTGTTGCTTAAAACCCTTGGGGGCAGCTCCCAGTATACTTGAAATAAAATGCAAACATCTCACAGTGGCCCAGAGACCACGCATGATCTGGTCTCTGCCTCCCTCCCCAACCTCATCTTGTACTTACTCTGTACTCTGGCTGCTCTGCTGTCCTTCCTTTGAACTGTTTTTTCTGCTTAGATCTCTGTAGGATTGGCCACTTCCTGTTACTCAGGTCTCCACTCAAAGTCACCTTTCAAAGAGGCTTTCCCTGGCCAGCCAATGTACTGTCACTATGCCCTTTTATTATAATATTATATATATAATATACATAATGTGTGCTGCATCGTATTACCTGGTTGAATTTTCATTATAATATTTGTCACTGTCTGAAATTAACTTCTTGTTTATGTTCAGCACATTTCCACCCCAAACATGCCAGAGTAAATTCTGGGGGAGCTGGGACCTTATCTATCTTGTCTGTCATACATCTCTAGCACCTTGAACAGTGCGTGGCAAAGCACACACCTTCTGAAAATAGTTACAATGTGAATGAATAAATGAAGATCGTGATTTACTTTGGTTATGCAAAAGGGAAAAACTAACATTGTTGAATATTTACTGTGTGCCAAGTAGTAGACTCTGATCAATTTATGTATATGTCTTATTTAATCCCTTCAGCAACCCTGGGGGAGGTGGTAAATATCATTATGTACGTGAGGAAAGTGATGCTCAGGAGGTTGAGTAACTTGTCCAGGGTCACAGGATTAGGGAGACTTCAAATCCAGGTCATCCTGGCTCTGAAACTCATCCTCTTTCTAATATACCAGACTGCCTCTCACAGATTGTACAATGTTGCAAATATCGGTATATCTTTTAGCATTTTTAAGAGTTTATTAAAAGTGAAGTGAATAAAATGATTCCTTTCTCTTCTTTCCGTGGAAACTTAGGTGATAGTGGCCACCAATGTGGCAGAAACCTCCATTACAATCAGCGGTGTCGTGTATGTGATCGATTGTGGCTTTGTGAAACTCCGAGCCTACAATCCCCGGACGGCTATTGAATGCTTGGTGGTGGTGCCGGTGTCCCAGGCCTCAGCCAACCAACGAGCAGGACGTGGTGGTCGCAGCCGCTCAGGAAAATGTTATCGCCTTTATACAGGTTAGCGTGGCTCTCCTTGAGGGTTTTTGACATTCTCGTAGTCAGCCTGGGTGTTGGGGAATACAGCAAATATTTACCTCAGTGGCAGAACCTAACATAAAATCCTGACCTCCCTCACAGGGTCCTGTGTAATCTGACCCCACCACCTTCCTGTCTGCAAACATGGCATTTCTTTGCTACTGCTCCCTGTCGGCCGGAGCTGGCCCGTGGGTCACCACCTGTTTGCCGTCCTTGTTCCAACCTAAGTAATGCCTGGGCACAGGCCTCTTTGTAGCCACGTGCCCTGGAGCACGGGCTCTGTCTCAGCTCCTGTCTTTATTACCTTTCCCTTGGCTTAGTGGGTGTTTTCCTGTTCTGAGATCCCCGAATCCTGTGGGGCCTCACATTGGGTTCCACTTTTATCTCTAATTCTGAGCGTCTTTGCTGGGCTAAAATGGAGAGTCTGTCCTGACAGTCTTTCATCGAAAACAAACAGCTGGTAAACTCCTCTGCACTGCGCACCATGCTGGGCTCTGAGGGGGCAGAATGAAATTCTGATACACACTCTCCTGGCCTTTTGGAGCTTTCTTTCCAGCTTGAAGAAGCCTTCCGTACAGGTGATGATGAGTCCAGAGCTGCTCTCTCCTCTGCACTTCCCTTTTGTGGGGAGCGATGCCGAGGTTTTCCCCAGTCGTCCCGATTCAGTTTCTGAGTCACTGCTGATTCCCTCCTCTCTCCAGTATCCGTCTGCGTGCACTCACCAGGTCCAGGGTTGTTTCTTTCTGTTTTGTTTCCGTTGCTATAGCTACCTCTGAAGAAGGTCCAGGGGTTTTAGCTCTGCCTTTTATCTCTTCTTTTCCCTTCTGTTTACCATTGTCCTTGTTCAGTCTTTGACGTTGTTCTTTCTTTAACACAAGTTTACAGAGCACCTGCTTTGTGCTGGGCATGGTGCTAGAACTTGGAGATTTGGGGCTAGGTAAGCCATGGTCTGTGGCAACGTGGCTGACAGTCTGGTGGTGGAGGCAAACCCACAAATAGATCATCATATCATGGTGTGGTAGGGCTGCCATAAAGAATAGGGAGCCTTGGAAGCAGAGAACAGGCTCAGTGTTCCCCTGCTGGGGAGCTGGGGAGCATTTCCTGTTGGAGGTGGTGTTTGAGCCTGGCTTTGTCAGCAGCTCAGTAGTTATCCAGGTGCAGGAGTGGCAGGGGAGATCCATTTCAGCACTCCAGGCAGAGGGCCGGAGTGTGCAAGTACTTGGAGGGAAGGAAGGGGGTGTGGCGCGTTTGTGACAGGGGAGGGAACAGGTAGAACTCAAGGCCAGAGAAGTAGGGGCAACCGGTGAAGATGCTAAGAAGGAAGGGCTGGAGTGGGAAAAGGAGAACCAGGACTAAAAGACATTCTGAAATGCAGAGGAGGAGAAAGTTTCCAGGTACTTTTCTTTTTAAAAATAATTTGAGGTGAAATTTACACAACAAAATTAACCATTTTAAAGCGAACAATTTAGTGGCATTTATTATATTCACAGTGTTGTACAGCCACCACTTCTGTATAGTTTCAAAACATTTCCATAACTCCAAAGTAAAACGTCTTACTCATGAAGCAGTTTCTCCCCATGATTCCCAGCCCCTGGCAATCAGCAATCTGTGTCCTTCTCCATGCATTTATCTCTTGGATATTTCATTATATGAAATACGGCTCCTGCAGCTCCTGGCCCAATGCCTCCCACACTCCCGTCCTCAGGAGAGTTTGGGTGTCACTGGACTCGCAGGAAACACCTATTTCCTGTGAGCATCTTCTCGACAGGGTCGTCCTCTTGTCCGATAACTTCCCTTCCCCCTTGGTCGGCAGAGTGCTTGGGAAATGTGGTTATCCTACCAAAAAGCTGTACTCAAAATGCTCTTGAAACTGAAGGGAGTATCCCATTTGGAACTTCCTTCTGTTGCCTGTCATCCAGAAACTTCCAGTTAGACCCATGCATTTGGCAGTTTCTATCAGTCAGTCCATAGAACATTGGTTGTCTGTTTTCTCAGAGCAAACCTTTTTCATGTTTTTCAGTGATAATGCTATTTCTTCATGACACTTTTTTTTTGTTGTTTTTTAATTCTCTAGTTCACTAAAGCTTTATAATCTGAATGGAAGTTGGGCCACCCTTGTGTTGTTTAAGAAGGGTGTGCATCAGCTCAAATGTTGACTGATGTGAGAGGGCTGGAACATTCTCTGTGTAATCTGTAAGCTTTCTGAATATATGTGAAAATAATTTAATCTCTTCCTTCCTCTTCCCTCCCCCTACCACTCTTTTTGCCTAGCTTTTATAAAGAGGCTCCTGAGGTCTCTTCCTCTTCCCACCCCCTTTTCTGCCCCTCCCATTTTGGGATCTCTGTGTCTTGTGATGTGTGTTCCTGTTTAAGGTCACCTTTTGTTCCTGATGAGATATGTAAACATTCATTAATCTGTTTGGGGCATCATCTGATTCTGGGTGTGATGTTGAGTGTCTGGCTCATTTGATTTAAAAAGTCAGATTTGGACAAGTTTTGCTCTTTATAAGATTTGGTCATTTGTTGTATTTTGGTTGCTATTTTGGTGAGCTATTTTGAAGTTGCTCTTAGCTTACGTGTGCAGTTCTTACCTCCTTGACTTCTCTACCCCAAGCAGGCATGCTGGTAACTGGGCACTGATGCTGAGTCAACAAACACTGTTGTTTTGGTTTAATGTTTTGCTGACAAAAAGCACTTGAAAAACAGCATTCTGAAGTAAAAAGACAAACTTTTATAAAGGTGTATTGTTCGAATATTATTTATCGAAAGCATTTTTTAAATAGAATGGTCTTTCTTAAATATAAAAACAACATTATATTATAATATCATATATGCATCTGCTCCTAGAATCCTAAAGCTCTTGTTCAAAGTACAGAAGAAAAACTGTCCCTTTGGCACAATGATCGCATTTGATTGTGACATTTGATCCCAGACAGTTCTGATTTCCTATCCTCAGAGGAAGCCTTTGACAAGTTGCCTGAATCTACCGTTCCTGAGATGCAGCGTAGCAATTTGGCACCTGTCATCCTGCAGCTGAAAGCACTGGGAATTGACAATGTCCTCAGGTTCCACTTCATGTCGGTAAGACCTGTCTGCTGTCTGGGACCACAGGGAGGCAGGAGAGCTCACGGGTGGTGTCAGGACATTGTTGTGGGGCATGCCGTCTTTCCTTTTTTCCCCACTCAGGTCATGTGTTGTGTGTACTTTGCAGGACATGGGGGAAAACAGCCAGATTAGGCAGCCACAATTCCTGTTCTTACCTAATTCCTATTCTTGTCTGCTGGGGGATAGAGACAAGTAAGTGGGTAATTACAGGGCAGTGTGCCCAGTGCTCTGAGAGGAAGAGCCCCCGGCCTCATTACTCATGTCTGAGGTGAAACCTGAAATCCAAGTAGGATTTCACCAGATCGAGAGGGGTGGAGAGTTCCAGGATAGCAAGTCTGTGTGTAGGCTTAGATGCAAGAGGGCCTAGATGCACCACCACTGGGGGAGCCGCGAGGGCTTTGGTAGAGCTGCAGGAAGGCCCCATGGCTGACTGCAAGTCTGCTTATTTCCTGAGGCAGGTTTCTGTGCGTGGAATTACTGGGTCGAAGGGCTGTAGTCCTGTTGTCATAGCTCTCGGCACTCGGCCAGATTGCTGCACTGTGTCAGCTCCAGCAGTGCGTGAATGTCCAGCTCGTGGTGCTCCTGTCATGCCATGTTTGTTTCTTTTAGCTTTGCTAATTTGACTGCCCACAGAGAGCGTGGATGTTATCGTTACCCTTTTTTTTGGATTTCTCCTAAGGTAAATTTTTAATCCACCATTTTTTAATTCTTCTGAATTGTTAAGCCATTTATCTATTAGGATTAGTGTTTACTAGTGACTTTCCAAGAGTCCTTTAAATATTAAAGACATCAACCTTTGTAATATTTTTTGCTATTTTTTTATTATTTGTATTTTATTGACTTTTTGTTTTTTTAGTGCGCATACATTCTAAACACATCTACAGTAAAATCTTTCTATCTTTGCCTTTATGCTATTCTTGTGCTTCTGAAGTACTCCTTTTTTCTTTTTTTAAAATTTATTTGAAATGGGATCTTGCTATGTTGCCCAGGCTGGTCTCAAACTTCTGGGCTCAAGCAGTCCTCCCACTTCAGCCTCCCAAGTAGCTGGGATTACAGGTGCATGCCACTGTGCCTGACTATGAAACACTTCTTTTATCTATATCAGTTAATACATATTCACTCATATTTCCTTCTAGAATTTTTATGATTTGAGAACTTGCATTGTAACTCTTTGTTCTATCCTAACTGTATTGGTATTGTGTGACAGGTGTGGATTCTTGGACAATAAAGTCCCTAATGTCATATGTCATTGTAAACTAGGTGAATGAAAGAACAGAGTGTGTAAATACCAACCCCTCCAAAGAAAATAGTTGTGTGCTTACCCTAAGTATAGAGAAAACGTACCCTTTGATTATTGGTATACAGTGAAAGATATTGTAAAGAAAAGATGAACAGTATATGCAAATTTAAAAGCTTATGAAAAGCCTCACATGTAAGATTAAAGGAAAACATATAATGGCAGAAATGACAGATAAATATCTGTCTTAAAAAGTACAAAGAGTTTTCATACATACACCATTTAGAGTAAATCAAACATCCACTAAGAAAAAGTTAAGGGAAGGAAACAGCACAAATTGTAAACTGACTTTAGGACACGTTGAGCTTCTCTAGGAGAGAGGTGAGTACACACTGAGATAGCTGTAGAGGATGCCTTTGCACTAATTAAATGATCAGCTATGAAGAAGAATGATGAAATCCAAAGCTGACACAGTTTGGGAAAGTAAATTCTTCCTGTATTGCTGATGGTTTGATACTCTGTTTCTGTCCTCATGCAGGACTTTCTGATAATATTTAATGAGCCATAGAAATGCCTGCTATTTTTTTCTCATAGAAATTTCTCTTGAAAAAACAATTAAAAAGAAAAGAGCTTTCATATATGATAATGCTTGCAGCATTATTTTATATTAAATTTATAAATAACAAAACTTTCAGACAATTGAAAAATGAAAAAAAAGCATGCAAGTTCATCTTCATATAATCCCTCCTGGTTATTTTCCCCTGAAATTGTATTTTTTATAATTGAAATCCCAGGGTACATATGATTTTGTATGTTTAGCAGCGTTATTCACAGTTGTGAAAAACTGGAAGCAACTCAACTGCCCAGGAATAAGAAAATCGACTTCTTTGTGAAGTGTGATCATGACAGAATATATGCAGCTACCCCAAGTAATTATTGTGAAGCTGCTTTGGGTACAAGCGACAATGGAAACAGGAAAACATATAGTAAAAAAAACAAAGTATGCATGCACAATAATTCCAAATATGTTAAAGCAATGTTTATATGATCCCAAGTCAGCTGAGTTCGTAGAGAAATACTGTTGTGTGTTTAGGTGAAAATACTATGGATGTGATTTCGAAGTCGGGTGGGTTGTAAATTTTTTTGATTGGTGGTTATTGACTGGAAATAGGGCCAGGGATTTAAAGGAGTCAAAGAGGACCTAGTTAGTTTTGTTCTGTAGTCTTTATAAACTAATTCCTAGCTTTGCTATTCCTGTTATCTCATGTAATGAGAGATCCCCAGAGAGTTTAAGCTCCTCCATTTAGGCGTTGTACATTTTGGCTCTTTGTAAAAGAAAGATTCCGTGGCACTGAGGAGAGGCTTGTGGATCACTTACATGATTTGCTCAACCGTGGTTTGTTGAATACTCTCTGTGTAATGAATCAGATAGGTTTAGTTTCTGCCCTCGTAAGTGTGTGTACCTGTGTGTGCCATCATTACAACTTTGAAAGTTCTATTTTATTCCTTGGCAAACAAAGTGGGGGGAGGTAGAGTGGAAAAAATAAGGTGAGTTCAGCTTCTGGTTTTGCTGTCACCTGCATATATGATCTTGTTCAAATGTTTTACTTACTTTTATTCACTTTCCTCATCTGTAAAAATTGACCTGAAACAGTACGATGCTTTAAATACATTGGTTATGTGAATGCATTTAGAAAAAAAGCTATGCAGTTTGAAAAAGTACTATAATTTTACCTGGCTTATAGAAACCAATAACTTAGAAGAAAATAACAATGCCTGACACTTAGTAGGTGCTCAGTAAAGATTTGTGGAAAGAAAGGAGGCGGTGTGGATCCAGAGAATCAGACTGAAGGTCACAGCATCAGCTTCGCTTAACTTTGGGTTCTCTGGCATTCTCTGTTGTTTTCAGCAATTCAAATTCCACGTATGCTATTCACCCACCGTAGGCAAGGCCTGGTGTGGGGCTCTGGGTGATGTAGAGATAAGTCCTCCCCAGTGCTGTAGTATCCTGGGGCTCCCAGGGTGGTCGAAGGTTGAGCCTGTGAAATGAAAGTTAGAAATGTCGAGGAGAGTTTAGGGGAAGTGAGGAGGGAGTTTGAGGTAGGGACCCATCACTTCTGATGGAGGGGAGGCTGAGGGAGGGCTACAGGGGGAAGCGTTTGATCAAGCTGAGCCTATAGGCTGCGTCATACTAAGGGTGCCGAGAAGGCTGGAAAGGGATGCTAACAGCATGAGCAGAAGCCTGGAGGCTGGGAAGTGTGGGACATGTTAGAGAAGAGAGTGGATTTGAGCAGAAAATGGTTACATTTTTATGTCTGTTGCCCAAATAAATTGATTTAGGAGGATTTTTGTTTTATTTACAGCCCCCTCCAGCGCAGTCGATGGTTCAAGCTTTGGAGTTACTGTATGCTCTGGGAGGTATGCCTATTTCTCTTTTATTATGTGTTCTCCTATGTGATATCAGGTTATATTCACTTAAGGCTCCTGGTGTCTTTAGGAATAGGATTGGTTCTCCCTGTATATATAATCCTCTTAATGATACTCTTTATTGAAAGAAGAAGTTGGGACCCCAATTAGACTCATAGAACATGATGGACAATTATGACAGTGAGTTTATAACAGCATGCCAGTTCATCAAAAGCTATTAATAACCATCATAGGGCCACACTCCTAAGAGGCAGCCAGAGATTGACAATTCCCTACCAGACATTACCTCCTCGGACTTTTTTCTCCGTCCCTCCCACCACATCTTGAACCTGTGGCTCAGTGTTTCTCTCCCTAACTCCACTTCATTTCTGGAGTTGTCTGTGGAAAATTGGGTACATTACCAGCTTATGTTATTGCTTGGACAAGGAAACATTATGTTATCAGGAAACCTCTATTTACTGTTGTTTGAAAATGTAGCATTTATCATAAGATAGAGAAAATCATAGGCTGAATCCACCTCTTTAGGAAGTACTGTCTCTTCTGTGAATGGTGCCCCAACTGAATTTAATATTCACTTTGATATTTAGTGGTTTTGGTTTTTGAGATTTATTCTGAGTACTACTCTTTTCTAAGTAGCTTTATTAAAGTATAATGTATATATACTATACAATTCACTCATTTGTGATGTATAATTCAGTGGCTTTTAGTATATTGACAGAGTTGTGCAACTATCACCACAATCTAATTTTAGAACACATTCGTCACCCAGAAAAGAAACCCCTTACGCATTAGCATTCACTCCCCATTCCCTGTCCTCCACCCCCACCCCAGGCAACCACTAATCTGGTTCTATCGCTGTAGACATTTTCTATCTCTGTAGATTTGCCTCTTCTAGACATTTCATATAAATGGGATTGTATAATATGTGGTCTTTTTTTTTTTTTTTTAAATTGGTTTCTGTCTTAGTCCACTTTGTGTTGTTATAACACAATACCTGAGGCTGGATAATTTATAAAGAAAAGATGTTTATTTGGTTCATGGTTCTGGAGGCTGAAAAGTCCAAGATTGGGCAGCTGCATCTGTTGAGGGCCTCATGCTGCTTCCAGTCATGGCAGAAATGAAGGGGGCGTGGACATATGCAGGGATCACATGGTGAGAGAGGAAGCGAGAGAGAGCCAGACTCTCTTTTAATGACCCACTCTTATGGGAGCTCATCCTTTACCCCTGAGGAGGGCATTAATCTATTTGTGAGGGATCTGCGCCTGTGACTCAGACACCTCCCATTAGGCCCCACCCACACTGCCACATTGGGGATCAAATTTCAACATGAATTTTGGTGGGGACAAACCACATAGTCAATTCTTTCATTTAGCATGATGTTTCCAAGGTTCCTCCATGTTGTAGGATGTATTGGTAGTTTATTCCTTTTTACTGCTCAATAATATTCTGTTGTGTGAAAATACCACGTTACTTTTATCTGTTCATTAGTTGATGGGCATTTGGATTGTTTCCAGTCTGTGGCTATATACATAATGCTACTAAGAATATTATTGCATACAAGTTTTTGGTGGACATTCCCACTAGCAACCTATGAGAGTTCCAGTTTCTCCACATTGTTGCTAATGTTTGTTATTATCTTTCTTTTGTGTTTAGCCATCCTAGGGGATATGAAATAGTATCTTGTAGTTTTGATTTGCACTTTCTTGATAACTCATGATGTTGTACACCTTTTCATATGCTTATTGGCCATTGTGTCTTCTTTGGAGAAGAGTCTATTCAAATCCTTTGCCCGTTTTTATTTGTATTATTGTCCTTTTTTTAAATTGAGTTGGAGTTTATTATATATTCTGGTACAAATTCTTATCAGATATGTGATTTATAAATATTTCTCCCATTTCTGTGGGTTAGCTTTTTACTTAATTGATAGTATTGCTTGTGGCACAAAAGTTTTAAATTTTTGTATGGCTCAGTTTATCTGTTTTTTCTTTTGTCATTTATGCTTTTGGTATCATTTCTAAGAAACCATTGCCTAATCCATGGTCATATGGTCATTAAGATTCACTCCTAGGTTTTCTTTAAAGAATTTTATAGTTTTGGTCCTTACATTAGGTTTGTGATCCATTTCGAGTTAGTACTGTGGTGTGAGGTGAAGTAGATTCTTCATTCATTGTATTTATGATACTTCTCTATGAAGGAATAGCCAATTACTGATTTAAAAGATCTCCAGTGATTTAAAAGGCCTTCTGCTGGATCTACATAAGATTAGCCCAGAGTGTGTGTGTGTGTTAGAATAGGTTTCTGTTCCCTGTTCTTGAGCAAGTAATAGGCACTTGAAAGCAAGGTTTCCTGGGATAATCTGAAATGAGGATGAGAAAACATTGACTTCATAGGAATTTTTCATTAAGCTGATTTTTCTCCAATCAAACAATGAATTTCAAAATATCTCCTATTTCTTCACTGCCCTAGTAAGCTGGAAAAGGTAGCAGGAAACCCCCGGTGTAATTTAGTTTCAAGCTGAATTATCACCTTTAAAGAGATGATTATATTGGAACAGAAGAGAAATGACCTTTTTTTGTCTTACTCCAAACTCTTGCAGCATTCGTTTTAGTCAGGAAAACAATAGTCAATATTTTGGGGGTCTTGGAATTCAATACCTGGATGTTGGCAGGTGGTGGAGAGGCAAGGAGGGAAGGTGGGGAATTGGAGGAGTCAGCCCAGTTCGCGACTGTCCAGGAGGCAGTGGGTAGACAGGTCTGGTGTTGGCTCCAGAGGGACCTGGGCTAGCGTTTAGATTCCGAGTTGCTGGCCTCATACTTGCTCATGTCGTATGAGAAGAGCACAGGGATGGGATACCATCCTGGCACATCTGTGGCCTGCGGGGTCATGGACGTGGGAGATGATCCAGATGGTAACGGAGGGGAAACAACAAGAAAGATGTCAGAGAACCAGGAGAGTAGGAGGTCATGGGAGCCGTGGTCTCAGAGTCAGATGCTGCCGGAGACCGGAAGGAAGATGGCCTTTGTTTTTGGCACTGCCTAGTTGTTGGGCCCTTGGAAAGAGCAGTCTCTATGAGTAGTGAGAACAAAGTGAGGCTGTTGTAGATTGAGGAGAGTGGGAGCAAGAGAAGGCCACAAGGCTGTTTCCTTCTAATTAAATCCTTGAAAAGTCATTAGAAGTATTAGTTTTTTAAAATTAGATATTCACAGCTCAGTGGAGATCTTTTCTTCTTTTTATGTAACAGCACTCTGGTGTCAGACTTGAGTTTGCTAGTGCGTGAGTCATCTTTTGGATGCCTTCATTCGAACATACATCATCTTTTATCCTCTTAACAACTGTACATCTTCCAGCACAATGGCACATGCCTTCTGATTTCTTTTGTTGTTCTTATGGCAGGTCTGGACAAAGACTGTCGCCTAACCGAACCGCTTGGCATGAGAATAGCAGAGTTTCCTTTGAATCCCATGTTTGCCAAAATGCTGCTCGAATCAGGTGGGTGGAGACTGATAGCTCACGTTGATTTCATTTGGATTATCAGAGGAGTTATTTCCCTGAATTCTGAGCACCCTGGGTAAGAGGGCACAATTGCGATTAAAAAAAAAATGTCTAACATAAAATTTACCATTTTTAAGTGTATAATTCTGTGACATTAAGTACATTCCCATTGTTGTGCAACAGCAGTACCGTCCATTTCTAGGACTTCTTCCATCTTCCCCGCTGAAACTCTGTACTCATTAAACACTAACCCTCCACCCCCAACCCCTGGCAACCACCATTCTGCTTTCCGTCTCTAGGCATTTGACTACTCTCCGAACCTTATATAAGTGGAGTCATAACTGTGAGTGACTTATTTCACTTAACATAATGTTTTCAAGATTCATTCATGTTGTGATGCGTATCAAAATTTCTTTTATTTTTAAGACTGAATAATATTCCATTGCCTTTGTATAATACCGCATTATGTTTATCCATTCATCTGTGGATGGACACTTAGGTTGCTTCTACCTTTTGGCATTATAGTCCCGGCTTTCATTTCTTTTGGGTATATACCCAGAAGTGGAATTACTAAATCATATGGTAATTCTTTGTTTAAATTTTTAAAAATTTATTTTTTAAAAATTTTTATTTATTTTTTATTTGTTTATTTTTTGAGACAGAGTCTCACTCTGTTGCCCTGGCTAGAATGCAGGGCGTCATCCTAGCTCACAGCAACCTCAAATGCGTGGGCTCAAGCAATCCTCCTGCCTCAGCCTCCCAAGTAGCCAGTTCTTCAGGTGGTAGCCACTTCACCTGGCTAATTTTTTTCAATTTTTGGTAGAGACAGGTCCTTGGTCATGCTTAGGCTGGTCTCATACTCCTGGCCTCAAGCCATCCTCCTGTCTCAGCCTCCCAGAGTGCTTAAAAATTTGTTTTTAATTGACAATAATTGTGTATATTTATGAGGTACAATGTGATCTTTTGATCTATATATACATGGCAGAAAGATTCAATCAGGCCAATTAACATACCCACCACTTTACCAACTTACCATTTTTTTTTGTGGTGAGAACATTAAAAATCTATTCTTTTAGCAATTTGGAAATTATAGTAATATATTATTAACTGTGGTCATCATGCAGTGTAATAAATGACTAAAAGTTATTCTTCCGGTCTAACTGAAATTTTATACCTTCTGATCAACATCTTCCCTTTCCCCGTCCTCCTCCAGCCCTGTTTCTGTAAGGTCAACTTTTTAGATTCCACACATAAGGGAGATCATACAGTGTTTGGTTTTCTGTGCCTGGCTTATTTCACTTAGCATAATGTCCTCTAGCTCCATCTGTGTTGTCGAGAACGACAGAATTTTCTTCTTTTTAAAGGCTGTGTAGTATTTCATTGTGTATATACACATACACACACAGCACATATTCTTTATTCATTTATCCACTGATGGACACTTAGGTTGCTTCCATATTTTGGCTTGTGAGTAATGCTGAAATGAATATGAAAGTGTAGATATCTCTTTGACATATCAGTTGCAATTCTTCTGGATATATACCCAGAAGTAGGATTGCTATATCATATAGTAATTCTACTTTTAGCTTTTTGAAGAACCTCCACACTCGTTTCCAAAATGGCTATACTAACTTTAATTTTTTTTGAAGAATTGCCATACTATTTTCCACAGTGGCTGCACCATTTTGCATTCTGACCAGCAATGCACAAGGCTTCCAATTTCTCTGACTCCTTCAGATTTTTGTGAGGACGTGAGTTTTAGGATAAAAGTATGTATAACCTGGAGATCTTTTCGTAATTAGAAATCACAGTCATCTAGACAGTCTAGTTTGTCTTTCCCCCACCCCAGGAAAGATAATATTTTCTTGCTTTTGTCGAACTTTTATATCAACTGGCCATTTATAAAGATGTATTTCAGACCCAGCATGGTGAAAGTTAAGTATAATTTTGTTTTGGAACAACCAAATGCCCTTAGCTTTACATTGAAAAACAGGAGTCTAAGTGCGGGCTTGCAGGAGCACATGCGTGAGGAGGCAGCGGGGAGACGGGACAGGCGGTGCCGTTTGCTGAATGCCTCAATGTCGATTGCTGCTGACTCTGTTCCCAGGTGCTAGCAACAGCCCACAGAGTGCTCTCCTGGTCTAATTGTGCCTCGGGCTTCCCAGCTGAGATGAGCCCTTTTGAGAGGGAGGCCACTTCATAAAAGAGTCCAGGAGCTACAAAACAGCAGAAGGGACACAACCCACACATCCCCTGTCCCTTTTTCTCTCAGGCTTACTGCTAGGATGTCTACACGAGAGTAGGGAGCAGTGTGGAGCTGACCTGTGACGGGGCCAGTCTGGACCCCACCTGGGCTTATAGCAGAGTCCCTTGGTGTTATAGTTGCAGAGTGGACTAGCAGCTCCTTTCTCAGGGTCCTGCAAAGCTACTGTTCATCTGGGTCACATATAGGACATTCCATTTGACATACTGAAATGTCTATATACTATAAGCTTAAAAATTAAACTATATCAAATATATGATCTTAGTTTATAGTAGGGTGCAAGGAAAATATGGGAAAATGTCTTTCACTCCTCGTTGACACAATGTATGCTTGAAACGAAACATGCTTTTTGTTTTATAGGAAATTTTGGCTGTTCTCAGGAAATATTAAGCATTGCGGCCATGATGCAGATCCAGAATATCTTTGTGGTCCCCTCAAACCAGAAGTCTCAGGCAGTAAGTCCAGCTTTCTCCCCAGCCGCTGGTACCAGTCACTCTCTTTCACTTCGCGCTTTCCTTGTTAAAACTCTGCCCAGGAACCAGCAACAACGCAGCTGTGCGAATGATACCAGCTCACATTTTGAGTGTTTGCTGTATGCCTGACATTGTGCCACGCATCTCACAGGCATCATTTCGTTTTATCTTCACCATAAACCTGGGAGGTAGATACTGTTATATTGTAAAGATGGAGGCAAAGAAAGATTAGGTAACTCATTCATGGTTGCACAGCCACAGCTGGCGAAGTTGGCTTCTGAGTCCAAAGTCCCAGACCTTAACCGTTGAACTACTGACTTCCAGTTTTCCGTATGGGAAGTTGTCATTCAGGCTGCTCTGGTAGAAACTTTGGTGGGGATATTAGTGACATAGGGAGTCAGGTGCCTGGGCACCACTGGCTGATTCTGGGCAGGACACTGCATCATGGTGGTGTTGCAGGTGGGACATTTTGAGCTTAAGAGATGCCAAGACCCTGCCGAAGGCACAGGCAGCAGCAATGACTGAAAGAGTGAATGCTGGACAGGCTGTGAAGGAAAAGTCAGGATGCTGAAGAGAATGTAAGAGCGCGGTAGTGACTGAGGTAGGGCACAGGTGAGTTCAAAGTCGGTTCCTGTTGGAAGAGCTGGAGGAGCAGGCAGCAGCCTTGTGCATGGAGGGGCTGCATTTGGCTGTGTGGCAAGGAGGAGAGAGACTTTCTTACGGATTGTTGAGCTCTTCCCTCACTGTGTATAACTATAGTTACAAAATTTTCCTGCCTCTGTGCCCGGATGCTTATGTCCATTTTCTCATTTTTTTTTTAATTATTCTTTTTAACAATCCTACCTCAGGGCAAGGAAACTCACTTTAAAGATGAAAAAACAGAAGTTCTGACTACTCTGTCTAAAATTGCAATATAGCCTCCCTTCCTGTCTCCATTCCCTGCTTATTTTTCTCTTCTAGTGCTTCTTACCAGCTGATATGCTTAGAACAGTGCCTGGTCTACAGTGGGTGCTTGGTGAATATCTGTGAATGATTCAGTAAAAGGGAAGAAGGGAGGAAGAGCATGTGGTATTTGGTTCAAGGATAAAATTCCAGAGTTAATATACAGTCATATGCTGCCTAACAACATTTTGGTCACCAACGGACCCATGTGTGATGGTGGTCCCATGAGACTATATTAATAATACTGTATTTTTACTGTGCCTTTTCTGTGTTTAGATATGTTTAGATACACAAATACTTACCATTGTGTTACCATTGCCTGTAGTATTCAGTACAGTAACATGCTGTGTAGGTTTGTAGCCTAGGAGCAGTACCCTATAGCCTAGGTGTGTAGGGGTTTGTGTAAATACACTCTTTGGTGTTCACTCAACAGTGAAATTGCCTAACATCGCATTTCTTGGAATGAATCCCTGCCATTACGCGATGCATGGCTATATCTGTGTACCTGGGTGTATGTTGTATATGCTGCTCCTTTAACCCATGGGAGCATATGACATTGCTCAGGATTTTACAGAAAGAGAAATTCAAGGATGGGGACTGACAGGATTGTGCAGCTAGTGGTAGCCTAGAATTATCCAGTGTCTCCCACGTGCCAAAGAGTCAGCCGCCGCCCTTCTGGAGCCTGTATTCCTTCAGGGGCTGGGAGGAGTTCACATGAAAGAGATGATACCAACTGGATCAAGGAGGAGAGAGACAAAGGAACATTCATCAGATTTCTGTGCCAAGTACTTAGCAGTAAATTATCTTAATCTGCAACAATCTTGATAGAGAGGTTTAATTTCCCAATTTTACAGATAAGGAAATGGAGGTCGAGGTCCAGAAAGAATAAATAACCAATCTGAGGCTTTCAAGATACCACACAGCTAGAATGGTGCAAACCAGATCTTTCCGAATCCACAACCCATATGCTATTCATCATGCAGTGTTACCTCCTGGCAAAGGGGCTCACAGGAGTCAACTTCTAAACATTGCTTTGTTCTTTCCAGATTCGAGTGCACCGTAAATTTGCCGTGGAGGAGGGCGATCACCTCACTATGCTCAACGTGTACGAAGCATTTATCAAAGTAAGCACAGCTACTGCTCAGAGGGCCCCCTCAGCGTACATACCCACTTGAGCGTACATCCTCACTAGGAGTGAGGATCCCACAAGTTCAGATCGTAAAGGAATGGCCACAAGACCCCTTTATTTTCTTATTAGACTTATTGCCAGTACTTCTAGTTGGTGGGTGGGGCTTTCTGCCTGGGTTTCTGGTGTCATATTGCTGGAAAGAACACAGGAATTGCTTATTGCTTTCCCATGCCTGGAGCTATGGTACACTGGCAGCAGGCTCCAGGCTTTGCCTCAAAATATCTCACATCCACTGTTTATTAGACAGAAAAGCAACATTTGAGTAGAAAATTCTGTTATATTTTGTGCTAGATAAATGAGGCTGAGAACAACTTACAGTTTTGGGTTGAATCTTCAAGGCTGTCCCAGCTGCCATGGGAAGACATGTGGGTGAGGATTTGTGTGTATTCATATCTCCTGTCTATATGTAGCCATGGGCAATGTTAATTTTTATTCTTTATATTCTATAAAACTAAGAGAAAATAATACAGCTTAAAGTTCTCACTACAAATTGTTAAAAAGAGAGATCTAAAGCTGATGAAAATGATGAAAAAAGAAACCTCTTCTATACAGGAAAGGGTATGATATTTCACATTTCCAGTGTTCCTTTCTTAAATATATTTTTAGAAGTGGGAAGTACTAAATTTTTGTTTTATCAGAGATTTGAGGAAGATTATTCAGTTAGCGAAGAGTTTTTAGAAAAACTTATGAGTCTTATGGATTCAATCAGTTAAAATTCATTTGTATAAGCACATTATATCATCTCCAGCCTAAAGCTTTCTTTACCAGTAGAATGTAGGTATAGGTCTACATTGTATTATTCTGTAGTTGCCTTCCTGGGAAATCTTGTATTTAAAACAGTTTCCTCCCTGGTTTAGAATATAATTTCAGAGGTATATTGTCACAGAGACAATTTCATCCAGATATAATGATCATACTTAAGAATGTAGAAAAAATCAAACACTGTTGAGAGAAAAATCATACTTTGGGGAAAAAATAATTTGCAAATTATTTCTGTATTGGCAGGTGTCATATTGCTTACCTGTAATGTAATAAAGTGATAAACTTAAACATACCAAATAAGAAAAGTTGATTTACAAAGAACCACAGGGAAGTGATTCTTTTTAATGATTCACGTCTCGTGAAGGTATTTAAGATTGAAAACGACTCTGCTTGTCATTAAGTTCTCATTTGCCCTTTAGTGAGGAGAGGGAGGTTGCAGGGCAATCAGATGTGTGTGCAGTGGTTAACATCTGTTTTGAGATACTGAGCAAAAAAGAGTCAGTTACAATCTGAAGATCTCGTCCCATTGAATAGAAAAATGGGGAAAGAGAAAAGTTATCTTCACAATATGGCGTTAGTTGAGAACATTCTGTTTTTCTAACTCTCTCTGTCTGGGTTGTTCTGTAGCACAATAAGAACTCTCAGTGGTGTCAGGAACATTTCCTGAATTACAAGGGCCTTGTCAGAGCTGCGACTGTACGAGAACAATTGAAAAAGCTTCTTGTCAAGTTTCAAGTGCCCAAGAAGTCTAGTGAAGGTGAGAATAAGCTGCCACAGCTGGGGACTTCCCTTCTTTGCTGTTTGGTTGCAAACGAAACCCTAAAGTTCTTGTGCCGGGCTCGTGCAAGGCAGCACGGTGTGCTCTGTACCTACACCAGGTTTCACATTTTGTATTACCCTGAATCAACTGAAAGCCGAATGTAAAGTTGCATATTTTTTCCAAGGAAATTCGTTTTTATTTCTGAGGGGTATTCTTACTAAAGAAATTTCATAGCCCATGACAACACTTAACATTCACATCATTGCACATCATATAAGTGACTTTCCCATGTAGGCTTTGCAAGAAAAATTACTTTTAAGTGGATGATATTTATGGCTATTAAATATTACATTTTATTTTCAAATACAATTATTATTAAAGCATATGCTGTGTGTTTAGCCTAGGCAGTCCGTATGGGTGAGGCAGAGAAGTATCGTGTAAGACACAGTCTCTGGCCTCCAGCGCTAACCATTAATAGAGGACATGTGGCAGGGGTCCTACAGATACTCTCTCCCTAATCTCCCGCTCTGTGAACGGTAGATGATATTATCCTTATTTTATGGATGAGTCATGAAATCCTAGGGAGAAATTAAATTAAGTTCAGGACAACCCAGCTGGGAATGAGCAGAGCCAGATCTGTGCAGCTCAGAAGACCACACTTCTGAGGAAGGGACACATCTCATTTTTTGAGCAGTTGGCTTGAATGTCCCCTGTGTGCCAGGTACTCAGTACCCCTAGTGCTTGTTAACATTTCTTGAGTGCTTATGTGGCCGGCCAGGCAGCATTCTGGATGTTTCATATGTAATTCATTTAGTGCTCATGGCAACTTGTGAAATTTGTGCTGCTGTTATCCCCATTCTACAGATAAGAAAAATGAGGCTGAGGCAAGAAATTAAATGAGAGAAATTAAATGCTAGGGAATATGATTTCGTAAGGTGGGGTTGAGCTCAGAGGGCCCCAGACCATTGCACTGTCTAAGACATCCTCCTACCTCTGCCCTCAAGAACTGATTTTCATCCTTTGGAAGCGATATCGCCTCTGTTAATGCATATTTTATGTGGAAATTTCTAGAGGAAGGACTGAATCTTGGATCAGATCATGATTAGAAATGTAGATTTGGGATTTATCAGTTCTTAGGAACAATAGAGAAAATCATGGGGATTAAATTACATACAAATTTAGAACATCTAAATGTTAAAAACTGAGAAAGCAAACAGTAAAAGATATTTTCAGCAATTGTGAGATAAATAATAAGATTTAAAACTTTATTATAGAATGATTTTATTTAACCTACTCAGGGAAAAAAACATTAGTTTTCAAGTCGATAAATGATCAAAAGATTGGAGCAAAAAGTTCACAAAAGAAGAAATACATAGGTAGTAATCAAATAAATGTAAAATAAAAGAAAGTAGCCCTTTTTGCCAAAGCCTTGCTGGTAAGAATTCAGTGAAACTGACATTTTTATATATTGTTGATAGCTTTGTAAATAGTACCACGTTTAGGGAATCAACTTACCAACATACTATATTTCTTTGGATTTAAGATACCGTCATGTGTAAGACACATCATTATTTTATGTATCACTAAGAAAGAAAAAAATGCTGTCCCTTATAATCGTAAAATGCCATCCTAATTTCAGTGAGTTAAAAGTAAAAAAAGACAGTGAGTCTTAAAATTGATGAAATACGGTATATCGTAAGCCATAAAAATGGCATTATCCTTTTGCACGATAATTTGAAATGTATCCTACAGATATTCTGTAAGCAATGGGGAAGCTTTATTCTTGCACAATGTTTACTATAGCAGTAGAAACACCAATTAAAATGGAATATTTGAAAAATTGCTTCAGTTTTCAAACACTGTGGCTTATAACCACAGAAATAACATTGCAGTGTAGTATGCCAGTTTGTGTCTTATGGAAAGATCATCACTCCCACAAGATACTCTCCTAACAAGGAGTTCTGAGGTCCCTGGGTAACCTGTGGCATAGCTTACTTAGCTTCTGGTGCCCAGCCTTGGTCCAGTCATTTGTAGCTGAGGGGGATTGGAGAGTCCCCAAGTTCAAGGAGCAATCCGGCATTGTTCTCTTCAGCAGCCATTCTGGGAGGTGGGAAACATCCTCAGATGCATCCAGCATTGAGAAGTGCAGGGCTGGGGCTGGTTCAGGAGAGGGTTTCTAGGTGGCTTGAAGCAGCCTAGGATGGGCTAGGACTGGACCCTGCGCATCACAGCACCAGCCTGAGCACACAGGGCGGAGGACAGGCAAGGGTCTCTCTCATCCTTCTGTCTCTGCTCCTTGTGTAGGTGATCCAGATCCGGTTCTGAAGTGCATTGTTTCAGGATTCTTTGCAAATGCTGCGAGGTTTCATTCTACGGGAGCTTATAGGTAACAGGATACTTTGTGAAATCATTTGTTAAATCTTTTTTTTTTTTTCCAAGACTGGGCCTTGCCCTGTCACTCAGGCTGGAGTGCAGTGGTGTGATCATAGCTCACTGTTGCCTTGACCTCCTAGGCCCAGTGGAAGCTCCTGCCTCAGCTTCCCCTCTAGCTACAACTACAGGCACGCACCACCACGCCCAGCTAATTTTTAAAATTTTTTTAGAGACGGGTCTTGGTATGTTGCTTAGGCTGGTTTGAAACCCCTCAAGCAATTCTCCTGCCTCAGCCTCCTGAGTAGCTGGGATTATAGGCCTGAGCCACTGTGCCCGGCTGAGAAATCTTAAAAATGACCCAAACCCCACAGAAAGCTGATATGTAGAAATAATAGAGAAATTAAATAATTATTTTTAATTTATATCACACCTCCTTCCAGAATTGAGTTGAGGTTAGCTGTATAGCTTTAAGCAAAATATCTTAACTTTCTGGAAATGGTTCTCAAATATTCAGTCCATCTACATGTTGTAATGCATGTTTTAGAGGGACAACAATTACACACTTGGAGATGGTGGTAATGTTTCAGTTCTAATAATAGAATACTATGATTAGAAGAAACCATTAAAGATGATGTTTCCAAGGGAAGTTACTTTTACCAAAGATTGGGTAGTTCATTATGTCTTTAGAGATCTGCAGGACTGACATCACCACTTACCCGGGTACATTGTGGCCATATTTGGTGTCTTTGGAAGTCGGCAAGTGTTTATTCAACGAGCTGGATGTACCTCCAGCTACAGTCTGCATCCTGTTTCTTCCAGTTCCATTTTCTAGGCATAGAAAATCATTGATGCCTTCCTAGGAACCTTTAATGTATTAAGATACTATAAAAACTAAAGCCCAGCTTAGCCTTCTTTTCTCCAAACTAAATCCTTCCAGTTCTTCGAATTGTTATTTGTAATTCCATCTTTTCTGTCCCATGACTCGTTTTAGTTTCATAACTCCACTGTAGCCTGTTTAAAGTGTAGCTCTTGTTTTCTGTTCTTTAAAAAGGAACAATCAAAAGAATTTCTCCCCTACTCTTCTTTGGATTTCTTCCACATATTATTTTGTTGTTAATTTTTTTCCCTCAAAAGCTATTACAGTTCTGTTATCTTGAGGCCAGCCAAGGTGTCCCTTGTCCTGGACACTGGGCAGGAGTCCAGAGTTGCATTGAGCATTTTTGTATTTTGGCAACAACGTCTGCTCCATCTCACATTCCAGGAGCTGACTGTTGGAATGAAAGTGTAGCACTTTACATACCATTTCTGGTATGTTCTGTTTATTACTCCAGGCCAAGTGTTCCAGCCTATGAGTTGCATGGTTCTATTGCCCGTCGTAAGAGCTCCCCCTCCCCACATTGAGTTGTCCATGTTTGAGGCACCTGTTCCCAGGTGGAGGTGAGCCCCCTCTGGAGAGGCTTGGGGTCACCCAATGGGTACCGCCAACTTGTCATCTAGATTGCCCCCTCTCTCTTGAAGATGAGTGTTAATTAGCAGTTTTGATCAGCATTTTAAAACTTCTTTCATCAGTGATGTTGACAAAAATATGGGCCATCTAAGAGGTTCCAGAGCCAGTCATTCCTGTGAGATCAGCTCACCACCACCTGGTGGGACAGCCGGGACCTGGTGTTATTACAGTGCTGGCAAGGAGCTCGCTCACGGCGCTTGAAGCGCTTCGCCCGCACAACAGGCCCCTGGCACCCACTGGAACACTCCTTCACTGTGGTTTGGGCAGCAACATCCTGGTCTATTAATGTTCCCTTGTGATCTGATCTTACTGATAGTTGTGTGCCTAGTAAATATTTTTTGAATTAAGTTAAATCTAACTGGAGTTGGAATTGGAAATACAGTATTTCGGAGAAATTAATAGTCCAGTATTGAGCTGTTTTTTTTCACTATTATTACCTCTCCCTGTAGTCTTTATCCTTAGTATTTAACTTTATTTAATAGAAAAGCTTATGGAAGAAACCACCTACATATTTCTGTCCTGAAGGAAGTGGTTTTGAAAGAATACCTGCAGAAGATAAACGTAAACATAGGTGGAGCATTATATTTCTGAATGTTTTTTCCAAGTGTCCACATGTTGCTTTTCTTCTCTTCCCTTTGTACATGATTTATTCTTGACTTCTGGAGAGGCAGCAGGGGAGAAGGGTCAAGAAAGGGCACAAGAGAGGATGGAGAGAATTGTTTTATTTGTGAGTTCAATCTGCACACATTTTTTTTTTGTAATATTAAAAACGTCTGTGAGAAAGTCTTGCTATAAGTATTTAGAATGTGCTTCAGACAAAAATCTTCTGTTTTGCAAGGACTATCCGTGATGATCATGAACTGCACATCCACCCTGCGTCAGTCCTCTATGCAGAGAAGCCGCCTCGCTGGTAAGTCCCCCTCC
>CAUYSK010102525.1:0-59690 GCA_963575035.1 Avahi laniger
TACTCTCCAGGGATTAGGGGGATGGGGGGCGAATCTACAACTAAAGGACACGGGGAGCACTAAAGGGAGGGAAGGGCACGCCTTTAACCTGCATTTGGGTGAGGCAAAGACATAAAGTGTAACTGGAATGTTTGTACCCTCACAATACCTTGGAATAATAATAATAAAAAAAAAATGACAGAAAAGAAACCTAAATAAGTTTAAGAGAATTTAAGTTATGCAACTTATGTTTGCTGACCATAATGGAATTAATTTAGAAATTATTGAAAAAAAAATCTCCAAATATTTAAAAACTATGTTACACATTTCTAAGTAAAACTTGGTGCAAGAAGAAATAAAAGTGAAATCAGAAAGTATTTTGAACTGAATGAAAATGAAAACAACATAAAATTTGTGAGATGCATCAAGAGTGAAATTTATAGTATTAAAAAACTATATTAAAAAGAAGAAAAGTCTCAAATCAATGACCTCAGCTTCCACCTGAGAAAAATAAACCCAAAGTAAAAGGAAGAGAGGAAATAATAAACATGTGAGTGGAAAAAATATAAAAGAAAAAAATAGAGGAAATCAAAGCACCCAAAGCCGGTTTTTGAGAATATCAATAAAATTGATAAACTTTTAGCCAGATTGATCAAGAAAAAGAGAAAGAAAACACAAACTACAAATCTCAGAAAAGAGTATAGTGGCATTACCACAGAGTCTACAGATAGGGAAAGAATAATAAGAGAATATTGTGGAACAACCAGACCACAGATTTCCCACCAGAAGAGTGGTTCAGTCCCATACAGCCTAATTCGTGGCCAAGTGAAGGTGCTCGATAAATGTACACAGAATGAATGAATAAAGGAACACTTTTAGTTGCCCTGAGATTTCCCTCAATAAACCATTTCCATAAATTCATTATCTCTAGTAGCAGAGAATTCATCTGAAGTGTAGATATCCAAATCAGAACAGCTGTATTAAGTACTTCTCACGCACCCCTTTGTCAGGAGCATGGGGCACGGAAATGACAATCTTGTCTACAAAGGAGGAAGGAGACACCTTCTCGAATACTGGCCTCAGTCCTTTGTCCTACCATCTCCTGCCGCACCCTAGGGAGGCGGGTCTGGGATGGCTCCCTGGCTCTCACTTCCCTGGGGCCACCTAACCGATCACCCGCAGAGCTTGAGCTTCCTTCTGCAGCCTCCCCCCTCCCTTCCGTGGCCACAAATTGCCCTCGGCATCATCTCGTGGAGTTTAGCTTCTCCTTTTAACAATAGAGGCCACTTTTTTTCTAGCATTATTGACATTATTGATCACCTTTTTAAAATCATGTAGCCACAATTTGACTGGGTATGGAAAATGAGACCAACCCAGAAAACATAAACTGATGACTTGAAGCTCTCTCTGAGGTTGCTTCCAGTGGCGTCTTGCTCTTGATGGGGAAGGAGGGTAGTGAGGGTGTCTGAACTCCAGGAGGGCTGGCACTGTGTCACTCTTCTTCTTTGTTCCAGCAAAGCAGAACAGATGCTCAGTATATGTTTGTTGAGTAAACAGATGACATCATAAAGCATGGGTATTGCTGGGGAGAGCAGCCATTGTTGGGTTTCAGCACTTCTTAAGGTTTCTGCACCATTTTGTAGAATTATTATAGGGGCCTCTTGTCCATTTGCTCCTTTCAAACCTGAAAAATAGGCGATGTGTTGTGTATTTTTATTATTACTCTCATGTTTTCATTTAGTGAGGTTGAATAAGAGTTGATCATTTTCTATTCCATGGAGCTGATTAATAAGAAATCTCTCCCCTGATAATATTTTTATGATTTTTCTACCAACTTTTCATAAAATAAAAGAATTTTATTATTTTATTTTCTTTTTTAAAGGTATTTTATTTATGGTGCACAGTAGGTGATGGGCAGAGAATGTTCTTTGCGACAACAAGGCCCATGGCCCAACTAAAACAGCATTCCCACTTCTAAAAACCAGGACACCAGTTTCGTCTACTTAAAAATCTCTTGATTTTCAGCAGCTGCCACCACACTGCGTTTACTTTGTAATGCTGCACAGAAGAGGAAAATTTGCAAAAAAACCCAAATCTAATTGTTTCCTTCAATGAGCAGAATGGAATGATGTGATGACAATATTTGAACCAGATCTTAATTAATAAACAATCATACATTTCCATTATATTATAATTCCATTTCAGGCATTCTACTGGTGCTCTTTCTCAGATTGGCAGTACTTGTCATCCATAAGTAAATTCTTGGTGGCAGTCAACTGAAATGACATTTTCCATATAAGCAACATTTAGGTAATAAACATGACCAGCTGTATGTACACAGATAAATGACAACATAAAAAATCTAGCCACTTCACTAATTTCTACCAAGTATCAATTCTTTAATTTTCACACGCAGGACAAATTATCTGTCCTTGTTAGTCTCTCCGTTCAATTATTTTTAGCTGAGGCAAAGATATCTATAACTCTATTAAAGAAAGAGAAATTTTTCTTATATTCTTTTATTTGGAATCCATAGAAGTTATTACAGGATTCAAATAACATACATCATAAAACAATAATTTTTGCCAGAAGACCAAGAAAGAAAGGTTCCGGGTGAAATGAACATTTTCTGATGTTTGTGAGCACAGGGGTTGTCTCATGTTGGTGGAGAATCTTATATTGAACAAGCTTCCATGAGAATTCAGATACATGCTCTCACTTTTTTTCCTTCTAATCTAATTATAGAGTTTGTAGGCAAATTCATTGATTGTGACTTGTGAGCCATGAGGCATCACTAATGCCCAATCAATGTAATACCTGATACATGATCAAGGGCGTGGGCACATGCAGGTGTGATGCAGGGGTGTGTGTGTGTGTGTGTGTGTGTGTGTGTGTGTGTGTTGGGGGTGGAAGATGCTAAAGTAAATCCCCACCTGCAGGGAATTTGCAATCTAGTAGGAGATAAAATACACCTATGTGAAAAGATTAGAAAATGCTTTCAGAGCCAGATGGGAAAGTGAGGCAGCCCTTGGCAAAACCACAGTCTTACGGGGGTGGGAGAATATCTGACCTTTGTTCTTTTCACTTTCTTATCACCTGTGGGTGTCTCCCCCTTGGCTGGACCTAACTTAAGTCAGAGGGCAACAGGGTCAGATGACGCAGTCCACTGAAGTCAGACATCCTGCATCACGAAGGCAGGGAAAGAGGGCCCTGGAGGAGCAAGTGGGGAGGATCTCGCACCCTAGCCACATTTTCCTTCTATTTTAAAGTCACTGGAAAACAGTTATAAACATTCAAGAACTCAGGGCATCTTGCTCCCACAGGCCATTCCTGAAGAATCAGCTTGATGAGCTTCAGGTGATCAAGAAATCGTTGCAACATCAACATAGGTTCTGGCGGAGAGCACTGGCTTAACTGTAGCGCTAAGATTCTATGACAGTGATAAAGGAGACAGAACGGTATTTAGATATTGCATGTTCTGATTTGATGAATGTGTTACAGTTGACAAAGATGGATTAAGAAGGGGAGAATTTATGGACATAGCATAAGCATCCTGATTGCTTCATAGGGATAAACTGGGAATAAAAGTTTATCACACACATTCAGTTAGATACTGAGAGGAAGGGAAGGGAAAATATATGGATCGATTTAA
Source organism: Avahi laniger (assembly GCA_963575035.1). NCBI lineage: Eukaryota > Metazoa > Chordata > Mammalia > Primates > Indriidae > Avahi > Avahi laniger. The sequence goes on from CAUYSK010102525.1 coordinate 3,632, forward strand.
TTTTATTACTGCACATATTCAGGAACCAACAGATAATGTCAAAAGTGGGGAATAGAAGTGTATTATATAAAAGTATTAACATAAAGTAATCATTAAAATAAAAAACAAACTTTGTTAAATATCAAAAATAGATTTTAAAAGAATTAGAAAACAAACCTATGGGAATGGCTACACTAATAAAGATAACAACGGCAAGCAGTGACGAGGATTTAGAGGAATTGGAACTCTCAAACACTGCTGGTGGGAATGGAAAATGGCATAAGCACTTTGGAACACAGTTTTAAGATTGTGTCTTGACAAGTTAAATTATGCTTACCTTATGATCCAGCCATTCCACTCCTGGGTATTAACCCAGGAGAGATGAAAGCGTATGTCTGTCCAAGGACTTATACACAAATGTTCACGGCAGCTCTAAATGTAATAACCAATAACTGGAAGCAACCCAAATGACCATCAATACATGAAGGAACAACTCGCTGGTATAACTATATAGTGGAATACTGTTTAGCGATAAAAAACAATGAACTGATTTTACATGCCAGATCATAGATGAATATCAAAGTCATTATGCTGAAAGTCTTACTTTTAGACTAATGATCCATTTCAAGTTAATGTTTCACTACCAATTAGTTTGTAATTTCCAGATTAATTATTCCATGTGACTGAAGCAAGATCCTTTTGCACACCGAACCCAGTGTCCCATGAGATATAAGGTTTTATGGTGTAGCTCTTTGAGACAGGGTACTATTCTCAGTCTTGCGTGAGTGTCCAGCAATGAGCTCTCTAATCCTTTAGGATGGCTCTCGTTCTAGCCTCACGTGCACTCACTGTTTGGTGCCCACACTCAGCTGAATATCCAAGAGGGGCCTCTGCAGAGCTCTGGCGTTTTCTCTCTGTGCAGCTCTCATTCCCTGCTGTGAGCTCTAGTGGCCTGTTCTCCCTGGACTCTCAGTTCCATCTCCCCTCCTCAAGGAGCCCCCCAGGCTCTGTCTTGGTTCCTTCTCTTTGCTTCTCATCCTGGAAACTCTCCCAAATCAAGAAGCTGGGCAACTGCAGGACTCATTTATTTTCTTTCTGTCAGGGAATCACGTCATTGCCATACATGCAGTCTCTAAAAAAACATTGTTTCATGTATTTTTGTCTGTTTTTTTGTTTGTTTCTTTCTTTCATGTAGGAGGACAAACCAATTTCCTGTAACTCCATGTTAATTAGAAGTGGAACGTCATAAATACCTACTATTTAAATGTGAAATATATATTGAAATATAACAAATGATATCAAAGATCAAAATTATTGGTTGAATTAATAAATATAAATTGGCTTAACACATATAATAATAGAAAAAGATTATTGGATGGACTAACAAAGCAAAACCCAACTCTGCTATTTATAAGACACAGCTAAAATAAAGAGATTCAGAAAGTTCAAAATAAAAGTTATAGAAAAGGATATGCTAGGTAAATATAAACAGTAAAAAGCAAGATTTATGCTATTGGTAGCTAGAGCTGACATGTCAGGGCCCTGTTCACATTTTCTCATTCTTTCTACTTTGCTGCACACCAGCTCAAAATCCACCTCTCATGCACGATGACTTTCTCTGGCATCTAGAGTCTTCATTGTTCCCCATGTGGCAGATCACAAGTGCTAGAGAATTAATACCCTCTGGGAGCAGTTTGCTATCAATCAGTGATGGGAGTTGATATGCAAATACTCCAGCTCCCTCTCCCCTTTGAAGGAATAACTCTGAGGCATGTGCATTACATTGTCAATGGACTGTCCAAGTGGAGTAAAACTCCAGTTGTCCGTAGGAATAAATAGTTTCATCATGCGCCATTCAGACTTCCCACCCTTCCCTGACTCACTTTCCCATGCCCTTATCAGTGTTTTCTCCACTTTCCAAATAAACCACTTGCATTCAAATTCTTGTCTCACGGTCTACTTCAAGGGAACCCAAACCAAGAGGATAACAGAAAAGGCAAAATTCAGGCCCTCCCAAACAAACCAAATCACAACAAATACAAACATCAATAATGCTAGAGATTAAAATTTGCAAAGAAGATATGTTATGAATGTCTGTATTCAACATCAGATTAATAACTTTTATGAAGCAGAAACTAGAGGAGATGTAAGGAGAAATAGATTAAAACACATTCATAATAGAAAACTTCTCAATCTAAGACAGATCAAGTAGATAAAGCATTTAATGAGAATATAAAATACCCAAGCAACAAATTCAGTAGGTAAAGTTTTATAGATATACATGAGACTTTCAAATCATGCTATGGAGAATATACCTTCTTTCACATACAAAGGGAATTTTCTTAAAAATGGACCATGTTTTAGGACATATGCAAAAAATCTTAAGTAGCATTAAAAAATAAAATAATATTTATAGAATTTATGATAATAGTATGATAAAATAAAAAAATACTAACAACTTTTAAAGGCCCTTCAACAATTTAACAACAAGCTCAAAGCAGTAAAACTCTCTCAAAAAGGTAAGCCAGTACAATTGTAGAAATCACCTTTTTATTTTCTTTCTGTCAGGGATCATTTCATTGAGCACCTATTGGCTATTAAAGAATTCTAGGCTCAAAGGGGAAATACAAAACTAAATTTTAGAACATCTAGGAGCGATTGTGTCTCCCCTGCTCCTAAGAACCCTGAGTAGCTCTGGTGCATCTCTTGTTGCACTGCAACCTGCAGGTGAGAAAATTATACACAGGAGAACAATGTCCCAGTGTTGAGTGATGAAGATGGCTGACCAGAGACACCAGCTGCCACAGTGTCCCAGTAAGAAGAAGTTTTAGATGAAAGACAAAAAACAAACAAACATAGATCAGGTGGAATTCTGAGGGAAAGGTGCCAGAACCTACAAAATACTCTGCAGAAAGAAGGGAAGAAGTCGCGGAGCAGAATGAGAAGGAGCAAAATATCGGCAGAGATCAATCCCTGAGAGGCTTGGAGTCCAACAGAAAGGGTAGGTGGAGCGCTTTGTTTCTCCCTCCCTCACGTCTCTGAGAGTTGGCAGATTCCTGAGCTGCTGGAGAGACTTTCTACCCTCATGAGCCCAAAAGCTGCTGTCACCAGTGAGTTGGGAGCTTCTTGTGGCCAAAGCACCAAGCTCTCAGCCCCCCCTCGGGCACTTCCCGTCACCACAGACCCATGCAGTGACGGCAAGCACCATATTGCTTCTCTTCTCACTGTGCACCTTTGTCCTCCCAAGGGGGCTTCAGCTCCTCAGGTTTAGTCTTAGTTGTTCCCACACAGACATTTCCCAACTCTGGTCCAGACTGCAGGAGCCACAGGGGCCCAGGGGTCCTGGGTAATCTGTGTGACTCCAGAGCTTGGACATTCTGGGTGAGTTGTCTGCTGGAGAGAGGGACAGAGACAACCAGAGTGCTAGCTGTCCTCCATCCAGACTCTTTTCCTCCCCTTCCTGTCCAACATCCATGGCTGCCAAGAAAAGCAATTGAGCCACCACATCAAGGCCCCCACAGAGAGTGGGGCTCAAACCTTTCCTCTTAAGATCATGCAGGGGACTGAGGGGTGCATGGACTGTGAGGTCCTGCTCACCAGCCCTCCTTGGTGCTGCTTGCCTGGTGGCTCCATCAAAGTGGGACATACTCTGGACCAGAGTGACATCAAACCTGCCTGAGCACCCCATAGGCAACTTGGAACCAGCACGCTTCTGCCTGCCATGGTTAGGGATTGATCTTTGGGGAACTGGGGACAGACCCACAGGCCAGATCCCATACCCACAGGTCTTGATGATGTTGGTTGTGGGCACGGAGGGGAGATTCATGAACTAGTCTTGGGGAGCAAGGAAGCCTGCATGGGTAGATCTGAGAGGAGAGTGCAGTGAGGGCTCTAGCTGAAGCATACTCACAGGGCACCCCACCCCCACAGGAAGGTCTCACTCTCAGCTTAGGCTGGAATCTTGGATGGGGAATCTCCCAGTCCAAAGCACAATCACGGGGGAGCTCAACTAACTTGAGCTCCTACCTGTTGGTAGATGCTACAGAGATACCATGGAGCAGCGGGGGTGGGAGGGAGAGAAGTGCCAAACCTGCCCAGATGTCCAGATTGTGAATCTCAGGTGGCCCCACCTCCACACACAAGCAGACTTTCTGGTTGGGTGGGACCACTTTGGCCCCTCCTTTGTGGCTTTACCCAAAAGCTAGGAGAAGACCTTTGGCCCAAGCTAAAATAGCTACTTTACCAGCTTTTGTGGAGCCTGAGGGCAAGCTCACTTATTCTCCACTGTGGTGGAGAATAAGGACTCACCAGGACGTTCCAGGGCCCCACCCACCATCTGGGGAATTCAAGTATTTCTCCTGAGGGACTAGAGCTGGTAACAGGACCCAAAAATAATATTGCAGCTTGTTCCTTCTGATAAGCGCCACCTGCTGACACCGAGGTCAATTTGCATATCCTTTACAGCATTGACTGACTCATTATACAGAGTGTGGTTGATTCTCACCCACAAGCACCACCTACTGTCTCAGAGATTAAACTGGGGATACCATTACAATTCACATTGTGAAGAATACTACAGGGCTGGGTAAAGAGAAAGGATCTCAAAGACCTCCATATCCCCTCATCAAAGGGAAACAAGGAATCTGTCCACTCATATAGCTCATCACTGCTATAGTCTACAAATGACTAGGAACTGAGAAAACCACCACACTAAAGATATCCATAACAAAGGCATCCATCCAGAACAAATATCGCCATCAAAGTACCCACAAGCAAAGCCAAAAGTTCTTACCCAACATATGATACAAACACACATGTACAAGTGAGGGGAGGGAAAAACACCCAATCTAAACAACAGAAAATACAAAAATAAGAAGCAACAGCTGTTCCAGATGAGCAGGAATCAGCAAAAGAACTCCAGAAGTATGAAAAATCAGAGTGAAAGGACACCTCAAGAAGGGAACATCAGCTCTCTAGCAATGGATACATACCAACCAAGAAATGACAGATAAAGAATTCCAAATATGGATTGTTAGGAAGCTCAATGAAATCCAAGAGAAAGTAGAAAACCAACTTGAAGAAACCAGAAAAACAATTCAGGAAATGAATAAAAAATTCAGTAAGGAATTGACATTTAAAAAAAAAGTAGAACTTTTGGAAATGAAAATTTCATTTAAGGAAGTATGAAATACTGTGGAAAGTTTTAAGAATAGACCAGAGCAGGCAGAAGAAAAAGTATCAGAGCTTAAAGACAACTCTTCTGAGTTAACTCCGTCAATCAATAATAAAGAAAAGATAATTAAGAGAAATGAACAAAGCCTATAAGAAATGTGGAATTATGTAAAACAGTCAAATATGAGAATCGTAGTTATCCTTGTGAGTGAAGAAGAAAACACACAAGAGCTATAAAACCTATTCGAGGGAATAATTGAGGAAAACTTCCCTGGTCCTGCTAGAGATTTAGACATCCAGGTACAAGAAGCTCAATGAACACTTGGGAGATTCATTGTAAAGAAGCAATCACCATGATACATAATCATCAGACTGGCCAAAGTTAACATGAAGGAGGAAGTCCTGTAAGCCATAAAGTGAAAAGATCAAGTAACTTAGAAAAGAAAACCCATCAGGCTAACTGCAGTCTTCTCAACTGAGATCTCACAAGCCAGAAGGGATTGGAGTCCCACCTTCGGTCTTCTTAAAGAGAACAACTGCCAGTCTAGAATTCTGCATCCTGTAAAACTAAGTTTCATATATGAAGGAGAAATATAGACCTTTCCAGACAAGCAATCACTGAGGGAATTTGTCAAGACCAGACCTGACCCACAGGAAATATTCAGAAGTGTCTTATGTTAATACATGGATCAGCACAATAGTCAACCACCAGAGTAAAACCACACAAAAGCTAAAGCTCAGAGCTCATATAAAACAATAGTACAAGAGATAAAACAAAGCAATATGGAACTACCCAACAGGATGAACACAGCAGCATCACACATATCAATTCTATCAATCAATATGAACGGTTTGAATTCCCCACTCAAGAGACATAGGCAGGCAGAATGGACAAAAAAATACAAACCAAGTATCTGCTGTCTCCAGGAAACAATCTAACCCACAAGGATTCATACAGAATCAAGGTTAAGGGATAGAAAAAACATTTCATGTTAATGGAAACCAAAAGAAAGCAGATGTAGCCATTCTCATATCAGATAAAGTTGACTTTAAATCAACAATGGCAAAGAAAGACAAATATGGTCATTATGTGATGGTCAAGGGAACAGTTCAGAAAGAAGGCATAACAATCCTAAATATTTATGCATCAAGCATAGGTGTGCCCAGATTCATAAAGCAAACCCTACTAGATCTAAGCAAAGAAATAAACAGCAATATTGTAATTGCCAGGGACTTCAACATCCCACTGACGGAATTGGACAGATCATCCAAGCAGAAAACAAGTAAAGAAACACTGAATTTAAATGGTACTCTAGACAAATGGGCTTAACAGACATCTACAGAAAATTTTACCCCAAAACTACTGATTATACATTTTTCTCATCAGCACAGGGAACATTCTCCAAGATTAATAATATTTTAGGCTACAAAACATGGCTCAAAAAATTCAAAAAAATAAAAATCATACCATGTATCTTTTCAGACTGCAGTGGAATGAAACTAGCAATCAATTCCAAGAGAAATACTTGGATATTTGGTTCTACACAAAGTCATGGAAATTAACCTGCTGCTCTATGATTATTGGACAATAATGAAATTAAGATGGAAAGCAAAAGATTCCTCAAACTGAATGACAAAGGGGGCACAATTTATCAAAATCTGTGGGATTCAGAAAAAGCAGTCCTAAGGGGAAAACTCTTAGCTTTAAATATCTACATCAAAAAGACAGAAAGATCAAAAATTAAAAATTTAATGACATGTCTAAAGGAACTAGAAAAGGAAGAGCAAACCAAACCCAAAGCCAGCAGAAGGAAAGAAATAATCAATATCAGAGCAGAACTAAATGAAATCAAAAACAAGAAAATTATACAGGAAATCAACAAAACGAAAAGTTGGTTCTTTGAAAAGATAAACAAAGTTGATAGACCTCTTGCTAGATTAACCAGGAATAGAAGAGAAAGGACCCAAATAAGCTCAATCAGAAATGAAAAAGGAGGTATTACAACTGATACCACAGAAATACAAAATATCATCTGTCAATTCTATGAAAATCTCTATGCACATAAACTTGAAAACTGAGTTCAATCAGAAATGAAAAAGGAGCTATTGTAACTGATACCACAGAAATACAAAATATCATCTGTGAATACTATGAAAACCTCTATGCACATAAACTCGAAAACATAGAGGAAATGGACAAATTCCTGAAATCACAAAACCTCCCAAGACTCAATTAGGAAGAAATAGAACTTCTGAAAACACCAATAATGAGCAAAAATGAAAAATCTTCCAACAAAATAAAGCCCTGGACCAGAGGGATTGACAGCCGAATTTTACCAGACCAGAAAGAGGACTTGGTACCCATTTTGCAGAAATTGTTTCACAACAATTGGTCCCCAACAATTTTGGCACCAGGGACCGGTTTTGCAGAAGACAATTTTTCCACAGTCAGGAATGGGTGGGGAGGGAGGAGCAGGAGGTGGAACTCAGGCAGTGAGGTGAGCAATGGGGAGTAGCTACAAATACAGATGAAGCTTTACTCACTCACCTGCCGCTCCCCTCCTGCTATATGCTCCCCACCATTCCTAAGTTTCATGGAAGGCAATTTTTCCATGGCGATGGTGGGGGGAAGCAGAACAGCTCTGCAGCCTGGTTCCTAACAGGCTGCAGACTTGTACTAGTTCACAGACTGGGGGTTGGGGACCACACTTCCATAATATCGAGAAGGAGGGAATCCTCTCCAACTCATTCTATGAAGCCAGTATCACCTTGATACCAAAGCCAAGAAAGGACACAACAAAAAAAGAAAACTCCAGACCAATATCCCTTATGACTATAGATGCAAAAATACTCGATAGAATTCTAGCAATTTGAATTCAATGACACATCAAACGACTAATCCACTATCACCAACTGGGCTTCATCCCAGGGATGCAAGGATGGTTCAACATATGTAAATCAATAAAAGTGATTCACCACATAAACAGAAGCAAAAACAAAGATCATACAATTATCTCAATGGATGCAGGAAAAGCATTCAACAAAATTCAGCACCCTGTCATGATAAAAACCCTCAACAAAATAGGTATAGAAAGAACATATTTCAAGATTATAAAAGCCATATATGACAAACCCACAGCCAACATGATACTGAATGAGGAAAAGCATTACCACTAGGATCTGGAACAAGGCAAGGATGCCCACTGGCACCACTTATATTCAACATAGTTCTGGAAGTACTAGCTAGTGCAATCAAGCAAGAGAAAGAAATTAAGGGTATCCCACTCAGGAAAGAGCAGGCCAAAGTATTGCTTTTTGCTAATGATACGGTCTTATATCTAGAAAACTCCAAAGATTCTGCCAAGAGACTCCTGGAATTGATAAATAAATTCAGCAACGTCTCAGGTTACAAAATCAATGTATACAAATCAGTAGCATTCCTATCCACCAATAACAGTCAAGGTAAGACTCAAATCAAAGACTTAATACCATTCACAATTGCTACAAAGAAAATAAAATACCTAGGAATATACTTATCCAAGTAGGAGAAAGATCTCTGCAAAGAGAACTATGAAGCACTGAGGAAAGAAATTGCAGATGATACAAACAAGTGGAAAAACATGCTCATAGATTGGTAGAATCAGCATTGTTAAAACATCCATGCAACCCAAAGTGATTTACAGATTCAATGCAATCCCTGTCAAAATACCAAAGTCATATTTTAGGGATCTAGAGAAAAAACCTCTGTGCTTTGTGTGGAACCAGAAAAGGGCCCAAATACCCAAAGTAATCTTAAGCAAAATGAACAAATCAGAAGGCATCATATTACCAGACTTCAAACTGTATTACAAGGTTATAGTAACCAAAACAGCATGGTACTGGCACAAAAATAGAGACATACACCAGTGGAACAGAACAGAGAACCCATATATAAAACCATCCACATATTGCCAACTGATCTTCGACAAAGCAGACAACAATATACACTGGGGAAAAGAAGACATAATTTAATAAATATTGCTGGGAAAATTGGATAGCTATATGCAGAAGGTTAAAACAAGATCCATATCTCTCACCAACAAAAATTAATTCAAGATGGATAAAGGACTTAAATGTAAGGTGTGAAATCATAAGAATTCTGGAAGAAAATGTTGGAAAAACTCTTCTAGATATCAGCCTAGGCAAAGAATTTATGAAGAAGATCCCAGTGGCAATCACAGCAATAACAAAAATAAATAAAAGGGTCTTGAATAAACTAAAAAGCTTCTGCACAGCCAATGAAATAATCAACAGAGCAAATACACAACCTACAGAATGGGAGAAAATATTTGCAATATATATATATATACAATAAAGGAATAATAACCAAAATCTACAAAGAATTCAAGCAAATCAGAAAAAAAAAGTCAAAAGACCCCACTAAAATGTGGGCAAAAGACAGGAACAGAGCTTCTCAAAAGAAGAGAGACAAATGTCCAAGAAACATATGAAAAAATACTCTATGTCACTAATCATCTGGGAAATGCAGATCAAAACCAGTTACTTTTGTAACTGGTTTTGATTTGTTCAAAACCAGTTACCTTTGTAACTGGTTTTGATTTGTCACCTTACCCCAGTAAGAATGGCTTTTATTAAAAAGTCTGAAAACAATAGATGCTTGCATGGATGCGAAGAGAAAGGAATGCTTATATACTGTTGGTAGGACTACATATTAGTACAACCTCTATGGAAAACAGCATGGAGATTCCTCAAAGAATGAAAAGTCGACATACCATTTGATCAGCAATCCTACTACTAGGTATTTACCCAAAAGAAAAGAAGTAATTTTATCAAAAAGTCACCTGCACTCAAAATGTTTATTGCAGTATAATTTCAAAGATGTGGAATCAATCAAAATGCTCACTAATTCATGAGTGGATTAACAAATGTGGTATATGTATACCATAGAATACTACTTTAGCCATTAAAAAGGATGAATTAATGTCTTTTGAAACAATTTGGGTGGAAGTGGAGACCATTATCCTAAATGAAGTATCTAAAGAATGGAAAAACAAACATCACATGAACTCACAATTAAATTGGAAATAACTGATGTGCAAACATATGCATAGAGGGAAGTAAAGCTTACTGGAAATCAAGCAGAGGGGAGGGGAGAGGAGGAGATGGGCAAATACCCACCTAACGGGTACAGTGAACACTGTCTAGATGACAGGCACACTTTTAACCCTGATTCAAGCATTACAAAAGTGATCCATGTAAACAAAAATATTTGTACTCCCATAATACTTTGAAACTAAAAAATTTTAGAATGTCTAGAAAATAGCAACAACAGAAACACAATATATCAAAATCTAAAATTCATAGCACAAAGTATTTATTACAATAAAAACGAAAATGCATGAATAATTTGTGAAGTCAAAAAGTTAGAAAAAAGACCAACATAGTAAACAGAAAGGAAAAAAAATCAATCACAATAAAATAAGATTTAAATGTAGGGGAAAAAACTCACAGCATAATTAATAAGAAAATATAAAGCTTGTTTTTTGAAAACAAAAGCAACAATGCTATTACTCAGATTAATGAAATAAATTAATGAAAGAAAGTACAAGTACACAAAATAAGAGATAACAAGAAAATAACCTTCAAAAGAGAGGAAATAAAAAAGTTCTATATTTAGCAGAATGTTCTGCAAATAAATTTGAGAACTTAAAAATAATGGATAACGTTTTAGGAAAATATAATTAACCAAAGCTGACTCCAGTAGAGATAGAAAGTTTAAACAGGACAAATTCCCATAAAAGAAATAGAGAAAGTTGTAAAACTGCTTCTTTGCAAATAAGCACCATGACTAGCTAATTTCATAGAAAAGCTTTATCAAATTATTAAAAATCAGAAAATTGCATTTCTACTTAAAATATTGCAGAGCTTTAAAAAGGAACCACATGAAGCAAGTATGATATATCAAAACTTGACAAATGTAATATGAAAAAATATTAATACCTACAGATCAATCTCATGTATTAATATCAATACAAAAATATTAAATGAAATGGTGGTAAATAGAATCCTACATTTCATTTAAATATGAATTCATTGTGACCACGTGGTGTTTATTTCAGAAATGGAAAGGTGATTCAATGCTAGAAATCTATTAATATAATTTAGAATATGAAAAGTCTAAGGAGACAAATCTATTATCTTCTGAACAGATGTCAAAAAAGCATTTAAGAAATTTAACACTCATTCAAAATTTTTTAAGAAAGCTTAATGAAAGAGAATGGATAGAGTCTTTCTTTAGACAAATCATATAATTCATATCAAATGCCCATTTCTTTTTTCTTTTTTTTACAAATTTTCTTTTCTTTTTTTAATTTTTTTTTTATTTCAGTATATTGCGGGAGTACAAATGTTTAGGTTACATATATTGCCCTTGCCCAAACTGAGTCAGAGCTTCAAGTGTGTCCATCCTCCAGACGGTGCGCACTGCAGTCATTAGGTGTGCATATGCCCATCCCCTTCTTATAATGGGGAAAAGTTAGAGGTAATTCCAGCAAAAAAAAAAAAAGTGACTACTATTTAACATATTCAAGGCATTAAAGCAATGCAATTAGTGCATAAGAATTGGAAAGGAAGAATAAAACTATCTCTATTTATAAGTGACAGCACTGTATATATGCAAAACCAAAAGAATAGATGGGAAATACTACTACAAACAATGGCATGATTTATAAGGTAATATTAATAATCTTTAAATACACAAACAAAACTCTTAGCAGATATATGGAATCTCAAATATGTATAATCACAACAGCAAACATTTAATAAAATAAAATAGCTAAGAATAAACCTAGCAAAAAACTGTGCAGAACTCCATCCAAGAAAATAGACTTGGACAAATGGATATCCATATACATAAATATCTACATGTATGTATACCATGTGTATTTTCTCCAATTTAATTTATAATTTAGTACTATCTCAATAAAAATACCATTGTTTCTGAAGTTAAGCAAGTTTATTTAAAAATTGATCTAGATTAGCCAGGAAATCCTGAAAATAAAGAGCTCTTTGGGTGGCTAGCCCTTCCATATATTAAAACATAATAGCAATTAGTATGTATCTACAAATGAAATGGTGTGTTATTTATGCGTAGATGGACAAATGATAAAACGGAAGTGGAAACCCAGAAATAAATACAATTGCACGTGTACGTGTAGAGAGTTGGCAGTCGAGTAGGAGAAAAATGGACAGATTGAAGTTATTCTTGGTTTTTATAAAACAAAATGGAGCATTTTGGTGATGGATCTGCTGTGGGGACAAGAGGAAGGTGTCCAGAGTGCCTCTTCTGTGTCTGGCTCATGTCATGGATGGCGTGGCAAGAGATAACATAGGCAGATGCACCCTAGTGTCCATTTCTAGTTATCTTTGGAGTATTGGGAAAGCAAGAAAAGCTCTCTCATAGTTACAAAAAAGAAAACACGTGTCATCTACAACTATATGAACTGTGTTGATTTCATAGGGACAAGCTGTTGTGTTTACTTCATGTGTTGATTTCATGATGGGAAGTCCTGTGGCTTCTTGGTTTATTATGCTTTATCCACTTCATCTACGGTCACTGACGTTTGATTTCTTTCTTAGTCTTATATGGGATATCTTGGTGAGCTTGTGCCTGTTTTCAGCTTCTAGCACTTTCCAGGACTCTACTGCAAGAGCTGGGTCTTGTAGGTAGCCAAGAAAGCCCTCTCACCTTCACCCCAAACAAATTGCAACTTGGATTGCGAGTTATCACTTCCTCGATGGTTTCCTTTCCCAACTCTTGCTCCTCGGATCCATCAAGCATTCTGAAGTCAGAGAGATGTTTCTAAATTAATCTGGTTATGCCCTCCTTGAAGACGTCAGTGACTCCCTGTGGCCTTTGGGATCAAGTCCAAGTTTGTAGCCGAGGAGGCCCCAAAGCATTCAACTGCCTTCTCTGAAGGCTCGTCTTCTGACCTTCTCTACCTTGCCCTTTTTTGCCCTGGCTTTGCTGAACATTCTCTGCCTAGAATGACAGAGCTTAACCCCAGCTTAACCCCTTTCCATTCTTTGGTTATCAACTTAGATGTCACCTTCTTCAGAAGCTTTCTTGACAACCTAGCTGGGGTTTGGAACCTTTACTCTGGTGTCACTAGCTCTCTTTGCACTTATCATAACCTCTCTCTCTACTCCTCTTTCCTCCCTGCAGGGCTGAGCTCCTTCTGAGGAGGGTGGTGCTCAGGCATCTTGCGCCCTAGCGAGCAGCCAGTGCCTGGCACATAGCAGCCTCTGGGGTTGTGAGTTTAAGGAGGAGGAAGGGTACAGCCCTATTTACATCCCATTCCTGTCTGACCTTGCTTAAGAGTTGTTCTCTTCTCCCTTCATTCTCAAACTCTCCTAAGAGTTCCCAAGCTGATTTATTTGTCCCATGGCCATGAAATGACTAATTGGAAGTTGCTGGTGCCCAATTCATCCTGCTGGCATCTTCCTGCCTGTCCCATTTCAGTCTCTGGAAATGCCACATTACTAGTGAACCACTACTCTTTGCAATAAATCTGCAATTCATCAATATTGTCTAAGTGTTTAATCATTTCCTTTTTTTCTTGGTGTTGGGTCATTTCAGGTCCTGCAGGGACAGGAACAAAGTACTTTGCCGAAACAAAAGGATTAAATTATGAGACTCTGCCTTTTATCCTCACGTGCAGAGAAGCTTGCTAATTGCAAGGTAAAGGTGGAGAGGCCTTGGACTTCTTGGCCACTTGCAGTATTTAGGAAGGGAAATAAGTGAATGGCTACTTTAACTTTGGTAAATGAGAGAAGTGAAGGCACATTTCCTCATTGTAATAAAGTGAGAGGAAAAAGGAAACTGCAAACCTCTAGTTGGTATAAAGAAAGATTAAACCCTGTTTTACTCTGAAGAATTAGAAACTCAAATTGAATTCAGATATTCATTGATGTTGTGAATTCAAAGTCATCCTTTGCATCTTAAAACACCGCTGCTGTGATGACATATTGAGATTTCATTTTCTCTGTTTTCCCTCATTAGGCACTGAGAAGAGTATTCCATTAGACCTTCCAGAAATTCTTTCCATCTACCCCACCTTGCTCTCTGCCCCAGGAGGCTGACCACGCTGGGCCTTGGCCCTTGGAGCTCTGGCGGGGCTGGGACGGGCAGTGCTGAGAGAGAGACGGGAGGCAGGAGAAGAGGGAGGTTGGGGGGCTGTTATCAGCCAGCCTGTGGTGATGGCTGTTTCCCTCTCAAAGGCTCATGTCCTGTCCAGCAGCCTCCTGTCCAGACTGGTGATCGTGCCTTTGCTTGCCCTTCAGAGGAGGAGTGGTGAAGACTCCCTGGTTGCCAGCCCTGGTTGGTTTCCTTGGACCCTGCCCTTACCTTGGTAAGTAACCTTGGCATGAAATTTTCCTGAAATCAGCATGTGAGTGGCCGTTTGTTTCCTGGAACCCTGGCTGACATTTGTATCAAGGATCTTTCTGCTTGAAAAATACGATTCCAGAACACCGGGTGTTTAGAGATCGCTTACTTCAAGCCCCTCACTTTACAACAGAAGCGACTGAAGCTCCCAGAGAAGGGCGACCTCAGGATGCCACACAGCCATTCGCAGCACAGCTCCTGTCTTTGCAGGCCAGCGCTCTCACCCTGGGGCCAAACACGCGAATGAAGTAACTGCGCTCCTGCGTTAATGTCAACTGTTCCACTGCTGCAGCAGTGAGCTCTCCAAGAGCGCGCCCCACATGGCGGACGCTGTGTGAGGTAGGTACCTGTATGGTCTCCAGTCCTCCCCACCGTGTGACATGGCTGCTGTCCTTGGGCTGACGTGTTGAACAGGGATCCCTGCTGCAGCAACGTGCGACACAGCAGGAGTCCCACCTGGCTGTTTCTGACGAGAGTCACGTGCAGACCCCAGCAGTGCGCCTTTGGCCAAGACCCATCGTGTGGGCTGCATCTGAAACCAACTAATGTCTAAGAGGCCACAGTAAGTGTCAAAGGAGATTTAAGCCAAGAGAGCGGCCATGACAACTGAAAGGGTGTGGGATTGCTCAATCAGTGGGTGGCGTCCAGTTGTTCCCACCCTTACCACATTCAGCAGCTCGCCAGTGGACACGGCCATTCCGACGCGACAGATCATGCCAGGAAGCTCACCCTTCTCAGGTAGGAGCCCCAAGAAACAGGTGCCAAGTGCTGACAGATGTAGCCACTCTTAGGAAGCTCCTGGGAGGTGCTCAAGAGTGGCCCAGGGTCGGGAGCCAAATGAAGCCCAGAGTCAGAACCAGGAAGCTGTCACAATTGTGGGGACTTGGGATCTGGGAAGCCAGGAGCACAAGGATCTGACTCCACCAACAGCCACCTCTTTCGCCCACGGAGCTTAAAGAAATACACAGAAAAACGTCCATGGCTGTTTTTCACATGATCAAATCAAAACTTGCTTAATAAAGAAAATCTGGTAGAAACAAGGAAGTGGAGAAAAGAAAAGAAACTTTTCCAGCTTGGGAATGTCACCATGTTTGCCACAAGAGCCTGTGGTCTGGGACATCCACGTACGGCGGGGAGAAGGGGCTGCCCCAGATGTGGGATCCTGCAGAGAAGCCTCAGGGGTGCACTGCTGCATCGCTGAGGAGCCCAGAAGCAGGTACCAGCCCCATGGCCAGCACACCTGGCTCTCAGGACCCTTGCCAGCCATGCCATCTCAGGTGAGCCACGTCATTTTCTGAGCTTCCTTTTCCTTCTCTGTAAGATTAGCTTTGCCTGAGCAGATGTAGCCATCTCACCATACCTGTCTTACCGCTGACTTTCTGCTTGGGAACAAAGCTCAGCAAGGCTGTGACCAGAGCGGCACCATATTGGGGTCCCCTGTCACTGCTCTTCAGGCCTCCCTCTCGTCTCATCCACACCCCATGGAGTTCCCAATCAGAGAGGACTCTGGTGGCAGCTGCTTGGGTTTCAAATGGCTCAGAGTCACAAGTTCCAGGGCCAGCACAGCCAGATTTCCCCTGGCCAGGAAACCCGCCACCTCCTTGGGTCTCCCCCTTGGGAAGTCACAGTCCTGACAGAACCTGTGGAGCTCTGGAGCTCCCGGGGCCACCTTCCCAAGTCAGACTCTGATGCTGCTTTCCTCGTGAGGCTTCTTGGTGCTGGTCCTAGGTGCCAGGGGATGTTTGGATTAGGTCATGCGATTGCTCACCAGGAAACCACAGCTGTCTTTGCTGGTTCTCTAGGCTGTGTTTCTTACAAGTGAGGCCCTTAATGCTCAGCTACCCCAAAGACGCAGGAACGACAAGATCGCCCACAGGCCGAGTAGTCCTCACTGGACGCTGATGTGGTCCCAGGAGGTTTCGGTACAGGCTGCAGCTGTGGTCCTCAAGCGAAGAACACAAGCCCCTGAGAGAGCCCGGGTCCTAAAATTCCAGCAGCAGAGACCCCACTGCCTGCTCTCCAGACATGCCACTGACACACAGGCTCACTTTAGGCCCATAAAGACAATGCTAGCGGTGGCTTTACAGTCATGGGAACCCCTCACAGCTGCAGATCCATTGAGTGAGTCCAGAGGGAGGTGGACATTTCTTTTCTCCTGCAACATTAAAAATGTTTCATGCCTCAGTCTCCTGAGACAGGAACATTTTCTGGTTTGTGGCAAGGAGAGAGTTAGATTTGGGGGTGAATCCTGCTGTTTGACCATGAGCAAGTCACTACCTGTCTTTGAGCCCAAGTGGCTCAGCTGTAAAACAGGGAGAGTGGATATCATGAGCCCACATGTCTGAGCACTTGGACTGGTGTCTTGGCATTTGAGAGGGCTTGGGAAATGCTCATGAGCTCTACTTGGCTGAATCATCTAAACTTTTACCAAGCCCCGAGTTACCTGGCCTGTTGAGGTTAACTACTCATGTGGCTCTGGTTTGTACAGGAGAAGAGAAAAATGGCAAGGCAAAATAGTGAAAGGAGGGGCCTGTGCCCTTGTATGGACAAGGATGCCACATGGGTCTGGCAGACCCTCAGGGCAGAAGGAGCCTTAAAAGCCCACCACTCTCATCACTTTGGAAAAATGAGCATGCAGTGAATCTGCCTTTGCTCTTGCATTGCTCTAACATCCATGCTCTGACTCAGCTGCAGGGAGATCTCAGGTGGTAAATGTGATGCCCACATCCTGGTGTGGGGACAGGACTTCTTGGAGATGGGCTCATTGGCTGCAGGTCACACACCATTTGGGATGAAAACTCCAATCCGGTTTCCAGGTCAGAGCCTTTTTCACTCACCTGAGACTCTCCACTGTGCTTTGCATGCAGAGGCCTAGCAGCCTCACTGTCCAAGTGGCCTTATCTTGAGCTGCTGTCTTCCTCCCTTGCCCCTCCCCACCTCTAAGCCCCACTCAGCCGCTCCTGATCCTCTCTGACTGCCGTCGGCCTCCTGCCCAGGCCTGGGGTTTGGCCTGCTGTGCCCTGGGACTGGAATCCCACCAGCAGCTCCATTCTTTCTCCCTCTACCCCCTGCACTTCAGTCTGGAGTCTTGCCAGGCCCTTCCTCTGAGATGCCTTGTAGGAGAGCTCTGTTCCTTCCCACAATTGGGCATGTGCTCATTAATCCAGGGCTAAACAGGTCCTTTGGCATTCTCTCCCCAGGGGGTGATCCGTTTCACTGCCTCAGGGCTTAGCTGGGCAGACCTTGCATGCTCTGCCTGGACTTCAGTCAGGGTGGGGGAATCTGCCGCCTGGGCATGCAGCTGTTCCTAAGGTCCCACGTAGAGGCATGGGGCACAGCCACGTGGGTACCCAGCCTGTGCTGGCAAACTCCTCTTAGAGCAGACTTCATAGTAGTTAGGGTGCTGCTCCAGGATGAGCATAGTCTAGGGCAACAGGGAGAACCAGCCCTGGCCTCTCAGTGACGATGCCACCAGAGGGGTGGAGTGAGCCTTGTTCTCAAAGCCCACCAGGAGGCTCCGGGACAGAACTGGGTCAGGACCGCTGCCTTGGGGCCCTTCTCATAGATCCTCTGGGGAGCCTTCTCTGCCTGCTGGAAGCCCAGGTGTCGAGCTCTTGGCACTGTAGTTCTTCTGCTGAGTTTTGACAGCCTAGGGCCATCTTATCTCTGCTCCCTCTCAGGTCTGGTGCTATAGATCCCATCCCTCAGCTCAGCCTGGATCTCTCTGCTTCTGCTCCACCAGAATTTGCCTTGGGTCATGCAGAATCAGGTCCATTCAACAGATGCCTATGGCATCAGTACTGTGTGCTCAGGCCTAAAAGTCCTGTGTGAGCAAACACAGCCCCAGAGTTCCCAGTCACAGAAGCCCATGGACTCCAACGTGAAGTGGCCCCAGCAGCAGGAGAAGCCCCTTCCACAGGGCCGTAGAGTGGTCATGGAGGGATTCCCCCTGGGAGATGGCTGGGTTTTGGAGGATGAATAGGAGTTCTAAAGCAAAGCATGGAAGAGTGAGCCTACATGGTATGTTTGTGGAAATACGAGCAGTTCAGTGTTTTTGGAGTTGAGCGGAGGGGCCACCAATTGAGCCGTGGTTTTGACACACACACACTGTGTGCCTTGGCCAAACCCTCTGTTTTGCTGCGGGGTCCTTCCATCAGAACCAGCCCCGCCCCATGGTCTGCAGGGTGGGGTGCCCACACATCAGGAAAGCATTACAGGGAGTTTGCATGTGAGGACGGGATGGGGCGACCCCAGGCTCAGGACACGGTGGGAGGGCAACATGTATATGCCAGTGGGCTGAGAATGCCACGTTCCTGCCTTGCCTCATGCCCCTTAAAGTCTCTGCATCAGCATGAGGGTCTAGGATGTGAGTTTGCAGCTCTAGCACATTTGTTTTTCCACTGGCAAAAAGGGTGGGCTCCATCAGGTCTGGGTGAGCTACTGCCCCTGCACTTCCTTCCTGGTGCCCCAGTTGGGAACTTGGCTGAACCACTCAGGAGCAGGCGCCACATTAATCGCTTCTGGACCCTTCAGCTTCGAACACATTTGCATTTTTAGTCCAACTAGACTAGAAGGAGGCAGCTTCAATCCTGGGACTCAGGAGAAACAGCCCAGCGCAGAATCATTCCATGCTCCCCAAGAGCACACCCAAAGAGGCCCTGCCATGTGTGCTTGGTTCTGTCCTCTCCGAGTGCTGCTCCCACTGCCCGGCTGGTTGCCCCTGCCCCTCTGCCCTGCTAAGCTCCATGGGCCTTTCGCACGCAGCTCAGGGGCTTAGGCCACAGCCCTCCTCTTGGATGAATTCCCCTCTTCTTCCCTGGGATGCCTGTCCCACTCACTGAGATTGGCCATTTCCACATGTTCCCTCTGAAGGCAGGGACCTTATGGAACTCACAGTGTTCCCTCAGCACCCATCAGAGGGTCTGGCTTTGAGAAGCTCTCTTAGTGATTGTTGGAAGAAAAGATAAAAGGAAGGAATGAAGGGAGGGAGAAAGGAAGGAGGGAAAGACGGAAGGAAGGAGGTAAGGAGGGAAGGAAGGCCAGCCTTTGATGAGTACAGGAGGCAAGGCTGCTTCGGTCACTGGAGTACTTTACTCCGAGGCTGCAGGTGGCCCTTCCCTGGGACATTCCCAACAGGTCCACATCTCTTGCCTGGATGCTGCTGGCTCCTGGCAGGAGCTGTCAGGCCAGGGCCCAGTACCTGCCTCCAGGTGCTAGACTCTAGAGAAGGGGTTGGGGACATTGGCACTGGCCCCTGTTGTAGGACCTGGCATCACAGACATCGTCTGGAGAGCTCCAGGGCACCTGCTAGGAGAGGGGCCTCCAGGGGGCTTTGCTATGTTGATTCTCAGCCCCTTAGGAGCTTTCCTGGGGTGCGTCAGCAAGAGGACACAGACGCAGGTCTCCCCAGCTTCTCTCTGAGGAAGCCACATGCCTGTGGGAGTGCTGGTGGCTGGGGGAGGGGGTCTGCCTGAGGACAACACACCAAAGACAACTGAACTGCAGCCGCAGTGAACTGCAGTCAGTGACAGCAGTGCAGCCTGGCGTCCTGGGCTGCCAGAAACCTCCTTACCTGTCCTCCCTCCTTCCTTCCCGGTCAAGTGGGCACCGAGTCCTGCCAGGCCCAGGCACAGTTCAGCTTCCAGTACTGCTCTGCCCAAATCGGGTGTCACTGTCCCAGCTCTTAACTCCTGCCTCTCAGTGTTCAGTCCAGTCCCTTGCCCAGTGGCAGTATGTTTCTTTGTGGAAGCAAAAAATTAAATTGTAAAGAATAAGAAAAGCATTCATGGATCTCCACTCTCATGAAGCTCTTTAGGACAAATGCTGAGATCAAGCAGCTCAGAATCCAAGTCTACAGGAGCACACGCCGGTGCCGAATGTCACGTCCCCACGGAAAGCACCAGCAACAAGCCAAACAAGGAACACCATGGCTGCATCCAAAGTGCTCAGGCATTTTGTCCCTGGACAGTTCCCTTAAATGGCACAGCAGTCAGGAAGACTGGCGGAGTGGAGCAGAGAAAGGGAACCCTTCCTCATCCCCTTTCCTCCCTCTCCTTGCCCTGCCCACCCTCGCCGAGCAGGGAGGGAGTCTCCTGATTTGTGAGATTTCAGAACCCGCCTGGGCCACATCTTGCACTAGGCGATGTCGCTGTGCACCAAATGGCCCTCTCTCTCGTTAAGAGGGAGCTGCTGTGGGCCTGCCTGCCCAGGGGCAGGCCTGGGCGTCTGGTCACTCTGTCTCCTTCCTTCGTCACCATGCAGGTGAGGTACGAAGGGCAGGGAGGAGGGCCTTTCCGGGCACCGGGGGCTGGTGGTGGCACTTGTCTTTCTCTTTGCCCTTTTTCTTTTCTTTCTTGTTTTCGTAATGGATAACTATACACTCTTTTGTTCTTTCAAGTTCCAAACCAACTGGGAAGTACAACAGAGGAGTCAGAATGATGATCTATTTACAACATGGTAGCACGTGGGCTAAGCTTTCCCCACCGAAATGAACTTTCCACCCAAGCACAGCGAGCTGCCCTCACGGAGCTCCTGGTCCATGAAGGTTCCTGTTTTGGGTTAACTTTGGGGTCAATAAAAGGAAGATGTTAATGGGTAAGAGGCGGAACTTTTATTTTTTTAGACGAGCTTTCACGCTGTTGCCCAGGCTGCAGCCTCCAATGCCTGGGCTAGCATGATCTTCCCACCTCAGCCTCCCAAGTATCTGGGACTACAGGCATGCACCACTAGGCCTGACTAATAATTTTTTTTTTGGTAGGGAGAGGGTCCTGCTATGTTGTCCAGGCTGGTCTCAAACTCCTGGCTTCAAGTGGTCCTCCTGCCTTGGCCTCCCAAAGTGCTGGGATTATAGGCGTGAGCCATCATGTCCGGTGAGGCTAGACTTTTAGTTCTCTAACTTTCAAGAAGCTGGTATAAGGTAAAGGTAACGAGCGATGCCATGAAAGTAGAAGCAACAGGTTTGAACACCTGATGGCTGTGGGAGGTGGAAAAAATAAGGATTCGGAGTTGGAGGCGTTTCGTTCGTTTTCCTGACTAGAGGACCACAGAGGTGGGCCGCCTAGAAGCTGTGGGTCATGGTTGGATGCGGCAAGTTGGCAAGTGAGGGATTTTGTAGGTAACTAAAATTTCCGACCAGAAGCTTAGGTGAAAGGCTATGCAGGGATCAATGTGGGTGCTGTCGGCACAGAAGGGACGGTCTGAGACCACACGGAGATGCCCAGAGTGGGATATCATGGTGCCAGCACTGAAGATGCCACGTGACATTGTCAGGCAGATTGCAAAGGGATCTGCCCTGTCTAGACTGAGGCGGGAGATACGGACCACGTCCTGTGTTAGGGCCATGAGCAGACTCAGAAGCCAGACTCCTCAGGGAAGGTTCTCGACGGCTTTCACCGGAAACCAGCCTGGCATAGACCCTCAGGGGCTTCTACTAAGTGCACCGTATAATACAGAAGCAGAGAGAAACAAGGGAACCCGTGCCGCAGCCACTGTCCTTGCTCCCGAGGGCACCCGTACTCCTACTGGAGCTGCTGCACGCCTCACCCGGACCAGGCAGCAAGGAACACCCCCGACGCATCACCTCAGCCGGACCCCTGGGGAGTGGCAGAGGCTGCTTGTCATAGCTTCCCGGGGATAACGGGTGTGACTCTAGGCCCGGAAAGTTCTTTCAGCCCTGCTCCCGCCCCAGGCTCCCGTGAGCCCAGAGGGAAGTGCAGCGGCGACAGAGGCAGAGGAGAGCGTGGAGGGAGAGACAAGGAGGCTTGACTGTGCAGAGGCACACGGAGGGACGCGTCTTGAGGACAGGGCTGGGTGTGGGCAGCTGGCATCTAGGCAGGGGACATGCTCGCGCGTGAGGGGCACACAGGAGCCCTCGGTACATTCGGTGAGTCTCAGGTGGGGGCGGCTGAGGCCCAGGCCCGGATGAGGGCAGGGCGGGGTGCGGGGGCACACGTAGGCCCTCGGGTCTAAGGGCTGTAGATCTCCGCTGTGGCAGCGGGAGTCACAGAGGCTTGTTTCAAGGGCACTGGACGCTCAGCTCAATCTTCTTGGCCTTCAGTTTGCTCACCTGGAAGATGGTGCCTCAATACTTCTCGTGTTTGCTGAGAAGACAAACTGAGATAATCATGAAAAACCTCTGCAAAAAGACTAAAGCATGATCCAGGAGGCTGCAGTTACTCCATATTCCACATCTCAAAGCCCGAGGCTCCTGGACAGCTTTAGATGCAGAAAGTAACACAATTCCAACCAAGAATAAATTCACCGTAAAGTTGGTCCCTTCCCTGTGAGCAAAACGAACTAGGGAGCATGGGAACTCCTTTGCACTTTATCAGTATCTAAATTTACTCAGCGTCTTGCTTCCGTGTCTTGTTTGTGGTCTGTCTCCTCCAGGTAATGTAAATGGCACAAGGGTGGAGATTTCTGCTGTTTTGTTATCTGCTGCATGGGACACGGTGATGGAGGAGGCAGCGGGCAGCCGCGACCCCTCTGCCCACGAGAGAGGGGGGCATCCAAGCAACCCGCAGTGCGAAATTCACACGACAGCTAGGATTCGATTTCCTTTTATTCGTGGCACTAAAAGACAAATAACAGACCGCGTGATTAAGAGCAATTGGCTGGTAGTTCCTGCCTCACCAAGAGGGTTTAGCGACGTCAGTCAGAGAGCGCAGAGCGAAGTTTCCGTTCTGCCCGATGCCAGGACCCGAGACAGCTGTGAGCGAAGACGACCTCGCTGCATTTGTTTACACTAAGAGACTTTACTTCATGAACTCCTCTTGATTTCTATTACTCTCTTTAAGAGTTTTTTTTCAATATAATAGAATGTTTTAGAGATACACATGAAAAATCACTGCTGTAGATAAACTTCCTCATAAATACTGGTGACTGAGCACCTAGCAGAGGGCGGGCCGAAGAACTGTGGGGCAAAGGCGTCACGACTGAACCAAACGGGGAAACCGCTCAGCACAGCTCTGACCTGAGCTCTGTGGCACGCGGGCCCCGCGGGTTGCAGAAGCTCCCAGGGGCATCGGCGGGCTCCGTGCGCAGGCCCTCGGGGGAGGCCTGCCCTACTTCACAGCTCGCCGGGGAACGGCCCTCCAGATGTTACCAACCGGCCACCAGCGTCATTCTGATCTCGGCCACCTGCCACGTTTGGAGGACTTAGAAATGCCCCGGCCACACAATTATGTGTGATTATAGGTGACAACAGCTGACTTTTTAAACGCTCAGTTGGTCAGATCATGGTCACAACCCTCTGTGAGGTGTTAGCTCCAAATATTTGAGGAAGAAGAATCCAGTAGTTTTATTACCTGACAAAGTCACCTTTGAAAAGCCACCAACTCTTTTTGTCTTACTGCCAAAACACATAGCATCATGTAGCATATAACATTCAGATTGTTTCAGTTGATTTATGTATTTTTTTTCTAGTACGCAAAGATCCTAAACCAGCAAATGGTTTTAACCATCTCTACGTGGTAAAAGTCTCAAAGGTCAAAAATCAGTCTAAGGCATGATTCTTTTTTCTCTTTGCCCATAAATATAATTAAGTGCGAGTGCTGGGCTCCAGCATTTATATTCCCATTAACCTGCCAACAAGAATAGTTTATTGGCAACTTAAAATATTCAGAGGCAAAACACATTTCCTTGGCACACAAGCTGCGCAGCAAAGCGGCATTTCCCCCTCCCTTTGAACCATTGTATGTGAACATGCTGAAATCGACTGCACGTGTCTTGGCCTGCAGACAAGAAGGAAACACCAGATGTGATGTTCCTGGCCACGTGGAATCCTCGAGTGATGTTGCGGGCATCTCGCAGGTGGGTTTCTGCAGTTCTCGGACCTCGGCTGATTCACACGAGCAAGGGCACCTGCGGTGGAGAGAGACTCACAGTCACCCACATCTGTGGACGAGCCAGCGGTGCGATCTCCAGGCACCGAGGAGCTCCATGCACAGCCACCCTCGTAATAGTATTCCGGGAACACACAGATTTTTATGCTGACACCCATCCCACTATAGCTCCAAGGAGTAATCTTTCTGAAACACAAATATGCTTAAAAGCTTTCAGTGACTTGTTACTGCATTGAGGAAAAAAACGTACGAACGCTCGGAGCATCTATAGATACACTGGCGGTCCCGTCACTCTCCCAGAGCCGTCCCTCCCCCTGGCTACCCTGGCCTGCCGCGGCGGCGTCCCAGTGGCTCGTCTCTCGCAGCTCAGTGGGGGCCCTCGAGGTGGTGGGCTCACCACCGTGTCCCCAGTGCACAGAGTCTCCCAGATGCTGAGTATCGGTGGCATGAACGGACAGGTGCCAACTCACAGTTCCTACTGTCGGCTGAGAAAGTGCGACCCTCTGCTGTTAGTTCAGACCTCACCCTCCTGCGATAATGGGATTGTGGGATTTGGAAGGGAATATTCCAGTGCCTCTAAAGGCAAAAGTCAAACCACCTTTTTAAGCAAAGGGATAGATTCATGAGAAACGACGTAAAAAGAATGCTGGATTTCTCGCTGGTGTTTCATTGAGTTCAACGCATTCTAAATCGAGCCATGCTGAGACTTGGGAATTATGTCCCGCTTTTTCAGTGTGTGACCGAAGCCAACATCCATGGACACAAACGGATTTCTCTTGACACGAGCAAGCGCCACTGCATGGACAGTACCTAGAATACTGCCTGTGTACTCACCATGTGCCCGACGCCACCGCAAGGGTGACACGTGTCTTAACTCTTAAAACGGCAGCTCAACCAAGTAAGCTATTATTTTCGTTATTATTATGGGTTTGCCTCTAATACAAAGATGAAGAAACTGAGATTCAGGGAGGGTAACGCGCCCGGAACCAAATGCTGGTAAGTCTCTATCCCATGGCCCCCCTGAGCCTACAGCAGGGCCGCAGACCACGCTTCCACGCGGCTCAGCATGAATTCTGTGCTGACAAGGACCCCGGGCGCCCGCGCCCCAGCTCCCTCCGTCTCCCTTTGAGCCCAGGGACCTCCGCATCTCGCTAGTCCTCCCTCCCTGCAGCCTTTACAGTGACGCCTGAGAATGAGGGTTGCAGAGACAGCCCTCATCACAGCTGCGTTTCCGCGGCACTGTCTTCGTGCCAGGCAGTGCACACTCTCTCCGTTACCCCTTACAACAGTCCCACAGGCAAGGACATGAAGCCCCAAGCCCAGAACCATTGGGAAGGGCCAGGCGCCCTTGACCCTTTCCTCGACGCTCCCTGGGGGCCCCTCTCTCCAGGCTCCCCTCCGCTGGTGCTCTCCCGCAGGCCCGAGGCAGAGGCCCTGCTCTTGCTCAGTCCACTCAGCCAGGTGTTTCCTAAAGGACCTGCTTTAACTTGGGAGTGCTATATGGTCGGAGTGTTTGTGTCCTCCCAAATCCTTACGCTGAAACCCTAGCCCGGTGTTAGGAGGCGGGGCCTTGGGAGGTGACTAGGTCATCAGGGCTCCACCCTTGAGATGGGGTTAGTGTCCTGATAGAGGCGGCCCTGGGAGCTTGTCTGCCCTTCAGGCATGTGAGTGATAGATATATATATATACATATATATATATATATCCATTTATTTAGGTCTTTTAAGAAATTATCTCAATAATGCTTTGTGTTCTTGTATATCTTTGGTCAAATTTATCCTTAATTAAGTAATTAATATTTTGATGCTCTTGAAAATTATATTAAAAATTAATTTCTGATCGTTTACTACTACTAGGAATTAGAAATACAACTGTATTTGTAATGCTGCTATATCCTGCAACCTTGCCAAAATCACTTATTAAATTTGGAATCTGTTTTGTAGATTGCAGTGGGTTTTCCCCATGGACAAAATCATATGGTCTGTAAATGGTTTTATTTATTTTGTCTTTTTATCCATTCTGGATGCCCACCTACCTTCCCTCCCTCCCTGCCTTCCTTCCCTTCCCGTTCTCCTTTCCTTTTTTCTTTCCTTCCTTCCTTCTTTTCCTTTCCTCTTTCCTTATTCCCTTCTCTTCCTTTCCCCCTTGCCCCTTACTTTCTCCCTCTCTCTTTCCTTTCTCTTTCTTCCTTCTTTTCCCTTTTTCCCTCCCTTCCTATCTTTCTTTTTTTTTTGCCTTGTTGCAATGGCTAGAACTTCCTGTACAGTGTTGAATAGAAGCAGTGAGAACAGATATTCTTGCTTCATTTTTGATCTGGGGGTAAAGTATTCACTTTTCCATACCAGTGATGATGTTAGCTGTCTGTTTTTCATTGATGCTCTTTATCAGTTTGAAGAAGTTTCTTTCTTTTCCTATTTTGCAGAGATTTTTGATCAGAAATGGATATTGGATATTGTCAAATGTCTTTAATATGTCTATTGAGACGAGCATATGTTTTCTCTTTCTTAGTTTGTTAATATGGGAAATTAATTACTTTTAAATATTAACCCAACCTGCATTGTTGGGATAAACTTCTCTTGGTCATGATGTATTATCCTTTTTATATACTATTAGATTCAATTCACTACATTTCTATTTCTATTTTCATATCTATGTTCATGAAGAATATTGGTTTACAGTTTTCTTTCTAGTAATGTCTTTGGCTTTGGTATCAGGGTCACCATGGTCTTGGAGAATGAGTTGGGAAGTCCTCTCCCCTCTTCAACTCTCCGGGAGAATTTATGCAGCTGTTTGGTAAATGTTACACATTTGGTAGAACTCATCATCAGTGACGCCGTCGGGGTCTGGTCAAAGAACAAGCTGTTGGGTTAATTGGTTTTTCTCTATTTTATTGATTTCTGCTCTCACATTTATTATTTTCTTCTGTTTACTACAGATTTTATTTTTGCTCTTTTATTTTTAGTTTCTTAAGGTGGAAGTGAGGTAATTTATTTGAGACCTTTCTTCTTTTCTATGTGGTTCTACAGAGTTCTCCCCTAGGTATTGCTTTGGTGGTATCGCACACATTTTATGTTGTATTAAAATATATATTCAGTTCAAAATATTTTCTAATTTCCCTCTGATTTTTTTCTTTGATCCATGGGTTATTTTGAATTGTGTCATTTCACTTTCCAATATTTGGGGATTTTTCCAGAGATCATTTTGTTACTGATTTCTAATTTGATCTAGTTGTGGTCATAGAATATACTTTGCATTATTTGGATCCCTTAAATATTATTATATTAACTGTTTTGATATCCTCAGCTGCCAATTTCAACATCTCTGTCCAATGCAGGGCAGTTTAGATTGATTTATTTTTAACCTATAATGTTTCACATTGTCCTCCCTCTTTGCTTCCTGATAATTTGATTGGATGTCAGATACTGTCAATTTTACCTTGTTGGGGGCTGGATATTTCTGTATTCCTATGAATATTCTCGAGCTTTGTCCTGGGATGCAGTTATGTGAAAGCAGTTTGATCCTTTCACGTGCTGCCTTTAAGATGTGCTGGGCAGCATGAGAGCCTTATGTTACCCGAGTCCACCTGCTGCCCACTGCTGAGGCAAGACCTGTCTGAATGCTCTACCCAGTGCCCAGAAGGTAGCACGTTTTCCGGTCTGGCGCTGCTCTTGGCCCATGTGAGCCCTAGCTGCTGCTCCACCTAACCCTACTGGGTGGTTCTGTTCCCAGTCTGCCTGCCACATGCTGGTCAGGACTCCGCTGAATACTCCAGGGGACTCTCTTCAGGCCTCCGGAATCCTGTCCCTGAGCTCCAGTGTCTGCTCTGCAGACTTCAGCTGTCTTGGCCCCCAGACTCTCCGCTCTGCTCCTCGGCCCAGGAGGGCTGCGGGCTCCGGTTCCCTCTGCCTGCACCGCGGTCTGGCAATGCTCCCGGTTCACCTTTGTTTCCTCTCTCAGGGATCGTTGTTCCTAGTTGTCCGATGTCTAGTAACTTAAAAACCATGTTTCTTATATTTTGTCTGAATTTTTGGTTGTTTCGGGTGGAAGGGAAAGTCCAGTCCCCTAAACTCCATTTTGGCCAGAAGCAAAGTTCCCAGGGGTTCTTTTTAAGCAGGTGAAAAGTGCACATATTTAAAAGCTTTGTTTTATTCCTCCTTTTCCTTTTGCGTTGCCACAGCATTGATTGGTCCATGCCCGCTGCTCTGGGCTAGCAGAGCGTCTGCTAACTCTGCCTCTCCCCAGAATCTCCCTTCTCCAAACGCTCCACCCGCAGCTGTGCCAGATAGTGCAGGCAGCCACAGATCACCCCGACACACGTGTGTGCATGTACATGTATGTGTATGGACACACACCCCTATATCCTGAGGACGGGAAATTCTATATAACTATTTCTGTTTCAGTTTTATTTTCCCCTAATACTTGTCCAAGAGCAAATTCAAGCTCATTGGGGGTGAGGCTTGTTAAAACGGGTTCTGAACTCATCAAATGGTATCCTTGGGATATATGAATTTGACTGTATATAAATTTATCTCAAAAACAACTATAAATATATTAAGCTCTAGTAATATGTATACTAAGTTGTTTAGGAGTGAAGTGTACAATGTCTGCAATGTGCTTCAAATGCATAAGTCACAAAGCTGTGTGTGGGTGGGCAGAAGGGTGGGCAGTTGGACGGACGTGACATCAAACCCATGGAGCAGATGCTACCATAAACTCTCGGTGCCTACCCTTTTCCATATCAACTTTTCAGTATCTTTGAAATTTTTCATAACAAAATGATGGGAAAAAAAGTCCTTCATAAAACGACGATGACAAAATGGGTTTTGTTGTTAAACTGAATTCATCCAAGTCAGAGCGAGAGACGGCTGTGAGGCCCAGCTAGGCTTCCTAGCAAACCCTTGCACTGGCTTTGGATTTCTGACGAAAGGAACCAAAAATCTCCCCGGATTTCAAATCAAGAACGTGCGGAACAGTTATGAGCACACACTTTGGCATATGGATCTGCCTCCTGGCTAGGTGGATCATGGAGAGTTGCTGCCCCTCTTCCCCGACTTCCTTCTCTGTGCAGTGGGCCCAACAGTGTCCACACTGCTGTTTCCAGGGGGCAGCTAAGGACGCCTCTGTGCGGGCTCAGCAGGGAGGAGGGCTTGCAGTGAACCTCCCCACATCCCACGTGGTTTCACTGGGCTCAGCCAGTGGCTGGGCTTCATGAATGTTTGAGGCTATGACAAAGGCTTGGGGACGAAGGTTTGGGCTGTGATGAAGGTCCGGGGGTGGGCAGGTGACTGCTCAGGCATCCCTGGTTCCCCGAGGCTGTTACGCACGGCCGGGGCAAACCTCCCAGGGCACTCGGGGATACGTGGCAGTGTGGGCTGGGGGAGGTTAAAGGCTAGATGGCGAATAAGGGAGGGGCCAAGCATTCTCCGCCCGCACGGCAGTGACCCTGCTGAGGACTGGCCCGGCAACTGGGGGTTCGTGTCACAGGACCCCCGTGCTGCTGAATATCTGGGTCAGTGCCTGTGTTGAACACCTGGAAGGCACGCCACCACCACGATCACCAATAGGACGGCTGAATCCAGGTTTGAAAAGGTCTCAGTAAATCAAGAAAGAGGGGAAAGGAACACTCTTGAATTGGGTATAAAAAGGGAAATTGCAAAAGGATAGCATTGAAAAGATCTGGCCAGGCAATGACTCAACAAAAAGTGCCTGGTGATATTGCCACTGCAGCACAGACCGATCCTGACAACCAGTGATGGCAGGCCCGCTGACGCCACGCCGGGGATGCTGACGCCTAGAATGAGGAAAGGTCTGCTGCCAGTGCTGCCTCTGTGACAGTGGCCCAGGACAGGCGAGACCCAATGGAGGAGGGAAGGTGGGCACCTGCCCACGGAGGACGTGCTGCAGGACAGAGCACGAGGAGGCTCCCTGGCATCCCCAAGGTTTCAGGCTTCCTAAAATATCCTCTTTTTATTTTGGTTGGACAAAAAGAAAAAGCAAAGAAGGAACAAGGCTTGTGGTTCAAGGCCAACACAGAAAGCTGTAAAAATGTTCAAGTTTTATTTTGCTTCCTTGCCTGCCAAGAAAAATAATCTTTATATGGATAAAGGTAAAATGTGCAGTGGTGATAGGGAAATGGTGTTTGGGGGAAGTAAAGAAATTGTATGAAAGCAGCAGGATTCTCTATTTAAGTTCCTGTCTTCCAGCCTGGCCGGATGCGATCCCAGGCGCTGACGAACCCACAGGAGCCAGCTCTGCAGAATGGCATGGGGCCCGTGGGGGGAGCCTGGAGAGGTACAGAATGCATCTTACTTTCCAAAAGGAAAAGAGGGTGGGTTTTTCCCACCTGAAGTGGATTCTTGGCAAGATTTTATAATGATTGCGAAATAGCTGCGGTATGTGCACGTGGACACCGAGGTACCAAGGTGCGCTAGGAGGGCTGGGAAGTGTGGCACGCACAGCAGGGGCTGCAGGCGCCCTCGCTCTCTTCCGCCATCTCTCTTCTCCAATAAACAGTCACTGAGTGCCCACTCTCTGCCAGGAACTACGTAAGGTGCTGGCGATGTGACAGGCAAGACCCACAGCCTCGAGGTGCGGCAGGGAGGCAGGCACTGAGCAAGACTGCACCGACCGCTCGAGAAATCAGAGCTGCGGTTTGCATGATGAAGTAAAATTCTGTGACGCTGGAACAGGGGAGCCTAGTCCAGTCTGGGGACTGGGGGAGGCTTTCTGAGGACGTGAGGCTAATACAGAAACATGAAGGACAGGGGGAACAAGCAGGTCAAACGTGGCCAGAGCGTCTGTACAGGCCCTGGAGTGGTCACGGCAGTAGGTAGCCTCTCCTAACAGGCCTCCCCTGTCCAACCTGCAGAAAAGACAGGTGGCTTGGGAGAGCTGTAAGGGGCAGAGCAGTCACATGCCGAGAGTGAGGAAAGGCAGACAGATCCTGTGCCTTGAGACTGTTCCAGTTTACTCAGAGCACAACAAAGGCCTACACATGAGCAACTGGAGCCCGACTGATGCGATGGGACCTGCGACTCGTCCACAGGTGGAGACACTTGGCTTAGAAGGAAGGAGCTCTGTTGTGTCATTTCTCTTTCCTGGCTCGGAGCCTCCGGACACTGTCACATGTCTAACCTTTCCCACGGCCGAGTGCCACGACGCCTACCCTCGGCACAGTTAACGCCTGGAAGGGCCCAGGCAAGGCTGGAACTCGCTTGACGGGGCGGCCGGGAGCAGTGGCAGTGCCTGGCAAGGGTGGGACGAGTCATGTATGACGTCTGTGCCCCACTTTCCCTCCAAGTGTGATTTATGGCCTTTCCTCCCAGGATGCTGCTGGAGCAGACGCCTGCTCCGTTGCCCTCCTGTGAGAGAGCGAGCTCACAGAGGGAAAGGGTCTCGAGGATTATCACGGCCCTGGCTTCTCCTGGCAAGTTCCTGCGGTCAGCAGCAAGCTCTGTACTCTCCCCTCTCTGGCCCGAGAGCTCCCGAGGGCGCAGAGGAGGCTCTTTGTTCATCCTTCTGTCGTCAGAGACCCACAACACCTGGACCTGGCAGGCTCTCTGCAAGTGCTGGTGGGAGGAAGCCTGGGGGATGGGAACGTCTTAAATACAGACACGGATGAAGAGGGGGCGTGGTGCACATTCCACGCCCTTTCAAATAATGCATTTAAAACAGATCAAGAACGGCCGTTGGTGCACACCGTTTTGCCTTTAATGTACCTGCAGGACTGCGAGGAAGAAAGAACTGAGAAGGTGTGAATCTGAACGCTGCCTTCAGGGAGAGTGGGTGTTCACTGAAGGAGTGGCCGCAGACACAGCAGAGCTGCAAATGCCCTCTTTTGGAGCTGGAGGGAAAACACACAGAGCTAGAAGTTTCTGTGACAGCCACAAACACAGAGGCAGAGATGCTGTTTGATTCACACTGTGAAGGCAAATGTAATTTGAATTGCCTTGAAAAATGGCAAAGTTACTGTTAAGGTAATTATTCCTTCTACATCAAATGCACCCTTTTGTATTCAATGCAGGCAGCATCACTGCCAGTGTGAAATGTGCGTTAGAGCCCCGGTTTGCCTGCGACTCTCCTGCCTTTCAGCACTGGAAGTCCTACGCCCTGGAAAACGTTCCCAGAATGGCTGGGCGCCCAGGTGAGAGGAGGAGGCTGTGCTGCTCAGGGAGAGGTGGCCTGCAGACTCCCAGCTGCAGCCCCCACAGTGGCCCCAAGGACGAGCTCCCAGCTACATCTGCTCTGGGGCCCTTGCTGCCTACCCGAGAGACCGAGGAAACTCTTCGCCTACTGAGCATCTACAGAGAATCCACCCACACTGCCTGGATCCCGGAGCCCCTGTATCTACCTCATTTTCCTCGAGGTTAGCATAGCTTTAAAAGTCCAAAAGGTGAAAGGAAGTTAAAGAAATATTAAGAGGCAAAGTTCAAATAATTTGATGTTCAAATGCTATAAAAATATACCCAGGTATATACCCAGGTTTATAAACATAAACCTCCATGGTCCATGCATAGCAGAAAAGTGCCATCTAACTGGGCTGGTTAGAAAAATTATAATTTATTGCCTGAATTGCAAAGGTGTCCCCTGATGCCACAGGTCCACTGCTCAACCCAAATGAACAGACCGAGAAAGCTACTAGGAAATGACATCGGGTCAACACCTCCAAGAGAATGAATCGTCGGTTCCAGGTGAGGCCGCACTGGCCCAGTTGTACCTGTGCATCCCTGAGAGAGACTGAACGGAGGGTTGGGTGGACCACTCAGTCCCTGGCCTCTTTGGTCACACTTCTTTAGTAGGTTTTACATGATCTCGATAAAGCCCGCGAGCAGAGGAGAGGCTCCAGGGCCATCCGGGCACAGCAGTAGCAGAGCTATGGGGAACGGTCCCCAGCGTCGGGCTCACCCTTGTAACTCGGGGCCCAGATTTTGGCCGAGGAGCATCTTGTAAACGGTCTGGGCATTAAACCCTCAGAAATTCCATATAAATATTTGCTGCCTAGAACTTTCCAGGGTGGATAAGGCAGGTAACAACACTTACATTAATCCAAAGAACATTCAAAACTTGGGCTTTTGAATGCCATTTGAAGTAGCTGACAGAAAGCTGAGACTGTGTTAGAAACACGAGCCTGGGCTCCTGCCCCGGCCAGCACTTTGTGGCCCTGGTGACCTTTCCTCCAAGCACGTGCAGGTCTCGGGTACGTCCTTCCCCGTCAGCGCCGTGTCTGCTGCCCCGCCTGGTCCCGGCCCCTCTCCCCGCTACCCTGCACCGCTCTCCACCTTCTTCCCCACAGCACAGCTCCCTCTCTTCTCAGACTGTTCCCAGACTCTTTTATTTTCCTCTGGAAGGCGCAGGAAAGCATTCCCAGAGGAAGAAAGCCTCAGTTTGAAACGTGTAGCCACCGCTTGCAGCTGCGCAGCCTTGAGCAGGCCCTCAGCCTCTCTGGGCCCAGGCTCCCCATGAGGCCCCGCAGTGAAGGGAGGAGAAGAAAAAGATCCACAAACCAGTCACCAGATGACAAACATGAAGCAACGCGTATGGCGCGGTCACCGCCTTCCTGTGGTTCCATTCCGCATCCGAAATACAGCAACAGCTCAAGTGAGAGAGATAATTACCTCGAACCTTCATGGGAAGCCAGTGAATGTTTGAAAATTGCGGATTTGTAGGCTCAGAGCCCTGAAAAATCTGCTTCAGGACGTAGATATCCTGAGAGACAGTTTAGAGACGCGGAAGCGTGTGCCGTGGGCTCCCCCAGACTGTGAGAGCGGGTCCCGGCCGCGCGCCTTCCGCTTCTCCAGAAGGCTTGGAACCACCAGCCCTTGAAGCTCGCTGCTGCCCTGTGTGTGAAGCAGAGGGGACGCCCCGGCACGGTGCTTACATGGCCGCCCGCGCTCACTTTTGGGACCCTTCTTCAGCCATTCGCCCCAATTTCCTCATTTCCCCTCATTCTACCTAAGGACATAAATTCATCAACACTTAAATTCCATATCAGTAAAAAAGCATAAAGAAAACCCAAAAGCCCTCAATAAACTTTAACTGCCTGTACCCCTCCTCCAGGAGATAGCACGAAACTTGCAGCTTTGCCTTCCCCATGGTTAAGGACGGGCATTTTCCCCATCGAGGCAGGGCTGGCACCCTCACCAGGTGATGTCCCGGGTCCCTGCTCAGGGCCACACGTACACAGCTATGCACACCTTCGCCCCCACACCAAGACGAGCTCTGGGGGACTAACCCGAGAGCTGTCACAAATGGCCCTGGGGGAGCTTGGAAAGCCACCGAGTCAGTGGGCATTCAGGCCGTTCTCACACAGAGTAACGAAGCTGGGACTCCTGAGTGCCCCGGGGACCCACTCAGTGAGGGGCCGACTTCCACAGCCTCTCTGCCTGTGGGCACAGGGTCGCCTCCCTCTTACAGGGGCCAGCAGCCCATGTGACAGTGGCCTAGCACCACCTCCCGGGTTACCCACTCTCCACACAGCATGTGCTCACTACCTGGTGATGGGTATTCCCTGTGCCCAAAGTGATCCAGGTCTGAGTCTAGATGCTGTGTGACCAAGGCCAAGTGACTCAGCTCCTCAGAGGCTTGTTCACTTTATATATGACAAGAGGATAATGTTTAGTACTGACCTCTCAGGTACAGGTGAAAACATAAACTAGGATCTGGAAATAATATCTCAGAAAACACAACTTATCCCCAGTCTTCCCACTATTAGCACCGCTCCCCAAACCCTCCAGGAATGTACAGGGATACAGGGTCAGTCCATCCACTGAGTCACGCTGAGTTGACACAGATCTCGGAAGCCACCTGGCCCAAGCATCCCTTTAATTTGGGGATCCCCTGCAGGAGCCACAGAGTCCGCACCTTCAGGGACCAGGTAGGCAGTATGGTGCAGATCCACGTAGGACCATGCAGAGAGAAAGACCAGGAGAGCCAGGAAGTGCCTACTCTGCCCAAAGGACTTGAGGTTCAGGAAGTGTCAAACACCGTGTTGGTGCGCATGCACGCACGAGTGGACGAATGCATGAAAAATAAATACAAAAGCCAGCAGCTCCATGCAGGCTGAGGGCCTTGAGCTCGCAGCGTGTGCTGCACGGGCCCGTAATGGACTATTCCTCCACGCTGTCCCTGGATTAGCACAACTGTGGGTTAGGGTGGGAATGCTCCTGGGGGTCAGAAGTGCGATTTAGACGCTCTCTCCGTCACCCAGGAGGTGAGGACCAGGGAAGGCATCTACCATGTAGGAGGCTGACTTTGTCACCTGTGGACGGGAGCTTGCACCTGCCTCTCTCCTCAACAGGTGTGAGGGATGCAGTGACGTCAGCTCTCTCCCACCCCACCCATCTAACAGTGCCCTGCGCCTGCCCACAGGCGGGTGCGTTCCTGGATCTGAGCTGCACAGTCTGGTGTACCCACACCCCTCTGTGCACACACAGTCACGGTCACCTTTCTCAATCTCGCGGCCCCTGTGCCAGAGCGGATGGCATCCATCAAGGCTTGCCTCGCATCCACCGGGTCGCCGAGGGTGCCCATGCTGAGCCTGGAAGCCGTCCTTGATGTGGAGAGAGCCTGGGAGGTCGGTGGTGGTGGGGACGGCATGACCGGTGGGGGAGAAAGGCCAAGGTCTTGTTGCTGAGGACCGTCCGAGACCTGTGCAGACAGCACGGCATCTCGGAAACTCTGGAGCTCCTCAGAGGCGAAGGATGACACCTGGCAATGAGAGGATTAAATGACTGCTACAGTGTGAATGCTCACATCTGCCAAAACTCACACATGAACTCCTAACACCCAAGGTGATGGCATTAGGAGATGACTTCAGCAGGTGATTAGGTCCTGAGATTAGGCCCTCATGATTGGGATCAGTGCCCGTAGCAACAACAACAACAAAAGGCCCCAGAGCTCCCTTGTCCCTTCCACCATGTGAGGACACAGAGAGGAGATGCCGTCTATGAACTGGAAAGTAGGCTTTCATGAGATACCAAGTCTGCTGGTGCCTTGATCTTCGGCTTCCAGTCTCCAGAACGGTTAGGAATAAATCTACTTTCTTTATAAGCCACCCGGTCTATAGGATTCTGTCACAGCAGCCCAAAAGACTAAGGTGGTGACAATGTCCCCAAAGGTCCTCTGCGAGGACAGCACACAGCTGATTATCTTACCCTTGGACACGAAACAGTTCTTTTGCAATAAGCCCGGGAAGTTAGTCAGCTCCATGGCTGAGAGATCTGCCCCTGCACTCTGTCGGCAGCCAAGCCACTGATCACGGGGACCAGAATTTGGCAGCCCCGCCTTACTGAGAAATTCTCTGATCCTCTCTGATCTTGTAACTTTTCTTGGCACGTGAGGATAGAAATAGAAATCGAGGAACCTACAAACTACGTTCCTCAATTTCTGTGCATGGAAGCTACAAATGATACCATTCTGCCTCCAAAGTCAGTCCTCGTCGGCTCCCGGGGTTGTGCGGAAACCAGGACTACACCATGCAGCAACTTAACTCCAGGAAGTGCGCAGTGGCTTACATCCCATCGCCGGCTAGCTGAGCCCGGGAGCGGTGCGGGTGTCTGAGGGAATCTGGAGGGGCGCTCAGTTCTAGGTACAGGAACGACACCTTCGGCACAGCACGGAGAGGGACTGGCACTCTCACTTCTCCTTTGCAGGGGCTGCCCCAGCCTCTGGGAGTGCGGCTCCTTCCCCGCAGCACCAACGTTCCGGGAGGGTTGGACGGTCACTCTGAAGACCGTTCATCATCCACGCAGAGTAACAGAACCACCCACCCAGGTCCCTGGGGAGAGGGGGCTGGGGACTGACTTGCTGGTGCCACGAGGGCCTTCCTCCTCTTACCTTCTTCAGGCTGCAGGCTCCGCTGTGGCTGCGGATGGCCGCGAGCAGTGCAGACCGCTCACTCTCTGCCTCCATGAAGGATGGTTTCTTTGGCCCTCCCTCCAAGGTGTGGTCTGCAGTCTAGAATATTAATAGCGTCAAGACATTTCACTCAGAAGATGGAGAAATGCTAACTGTAGGCAGCTCAGAACAAAAGCGGCTCGTGTCAGTCGAGGCCTATAGGATCAATTTTACAGTCCCTGCCCCTCAGAGGTGCGTGTGAGCCTCGAAGACATGTGTGGGTTAGTGTCAAACGACTGCCTCTTAGTGTCGGATCTTTCCTATTATTTGTCTTCGCTGTCCGGGGCCGACGTGTGCATTTAAGTCTTGTAGATCTGGATGAGAATCTGGGGTCCCCATTAACCAGTTTGTGACCTTGGATAAGGCCACTTAGTCTCCTGTGCCTCAGTCTCCCCACCTGCAAAACGGAGGATCTGCTCATTATCAGCATTGGTGTAGCAATTTAAATGAGATCATATCTGTGATGTGTTAAACGGGCAAGGAGCGCCATATTCTTGTGTTACTGGAGAATGACAGATACTGCCGCCATGAATGCTCACGCCTAGGGAAGGAGCGGCCCTGCCTGCGTTTTTCACTTGCCCACCATTGCTCTGGGACCAGCACATAGGCGGTTCCACGCCCCAGCCTCTCCACTCCTCGAGCGCGGTGGATGGGCGTTATTGGCTGACACCTTTCCCACAGGGCTGTGAGGGGCCTGAGTTCAGTGTGGATAAGCCTAAAACCCATCAATTTTTGTCTCTTTAGTGATTCCAGTCAAATATTCTGGGGGAATGAGACAGAAGCTCTAGCTGAAATGAGACCTGTGTAAAACCTGTTATCCTTGTCCTGTCTCTCTCCACCAATCCTGCTCTAAGAGTCTGAGACCGGATCACCTGTGTGGACAAGCGTGGAAGTCTGATCAGATCCCCTGTGACCGTGCCCTAAAGGTGCCGCATGTACCTTGCGAAGCTTGTCCTTCCCTCCCGCGGAGTGGATGGCTTCCATCAGGGCGCTGTGCAGGGACGTGTCCTTTGGGACTGGCCTCTGGACGACAGGTCTGAATTTTTTCTTTGGCCCAAAAATGCTGGATGGCAAAGTGCTGTCTGTTTTATGTACATCTGTAGAGGACAAACTGGGCTTTTTCCCTCTCTCTAGGATAATGAGGCTGCTGGCGCCGGACCCTTCTGGAGCGTGTGGAGGCTTGCTACCAGCTGGGGCCCACGCGGAGCCGTTCACCAGCATCCCGCCAGGGCTCCGAGCGTCTGCTAAGTGCAGAGGGGGCGGGTCTGTCCTGTCCAGGGTGCATCTGGGGTCAGATGCTGAGCTGGGCTCCTGGTTCTTTGTGCTGTGCTTTCCACGGAAACCACAGCTTTGTCCCACAGAAACATGATCCCTCTGGGAAGACTGGACTAGTGGGAAATTGGAGCTTTTGTGGACACCAGCAGGACAGTCCTGAGTAGACAACTTTCCACATGGGCCACTGACTTCCCCTCTAGGACGGGCTTCCACTGCCGATTCTTCTCCATGGCTGTTGGGAAGGGTGATGCAGGGCCGCTGTGCACCATCTGCATGTCTGTGTGTCTCTGAGCATAGGCTGGGGGCCGCACCGTCTTCCGCGGGGAGAGGCTGTCTGGTCAGTGCTGGCGTTTGGCCCGTA
This sequence comes from Avahi laniger, assembly GCA_963575035.1. NCBI lineage: Eukaryota > Metazoa > Chordata > Mammalia > Primates > Indriidae > Avahi > Avahi laniger. Next base: position 42,600 of record CAUYSK010102525.1, read on the forward strand.
TAACCCTTCCCAGCATGACCATGCTGCCCCGCCACGCTGGTGTGGATTTTCGGGGGTCCTATCCTCTTGGCAATGGCAGAGGCCACATACTGGCTGGATGTCCTTCTATGAGGCTTGAGAAATGAGACTTCTGTGGCATGTGCTGCTGGCGCTTTCACATGACAAGTGACTGCCGCAGGCGGCCGGCTTCTCCCCTCTTCTAGGAGACTTCCGTCCTCTTGGTGGGCAGGCTGTGGCGGGGGCGACGTCAGTCTGGGGTCAGCTTGGAGTCCACTCCCTGGACGCTGTGCCTTGGCTGGCACAGCCAGGGAGGGGGCACTGCTGGCTGGGTGTCTTTCCATAGAGCTGCATCTCCAGAACTCTCTGACTTTTCCAATGGGCTGAGTTTCAGCTTCAAGAAGGGATGGTGGCGGGGCTCTGTTCCTGCTGCTGCTGGCGTGGGGACTCACCAGGTTCCCCAGCTCATCAATCTTGATGGCGCCCGTGGAGAGGGACACGTTTCTGTCATAACACCTCATCTCTGACTTTGGAGGAACAATTTTATATGTCGTGAGGCCGTACTTAAGGCCATAACTCCCCCCTGGGCTCTGGCCTCGCTGATGCCATGCCAGTGGTGCCGAGGCAGCGTCTCTGTCCCTGCCCTCCTTCTCATTCACTGGCCCGGCACCGGCCTTCTCCACCGCCCGGGTCTCCTCCCTGTCAGCACAGCCACGTGTCTCGCCTTTCTCCTTGGCACGTGGGTCATCTGCATGAAGATTTGAAGCAAAAGAAGTCACCTTGGGCTCCACTGCAATTGAATCCCCAACTTTATTGGTGTTGGATGAGGCCGAATGGACTCCTCTCCCGATGTCATGGGCAGGAGGGTGCCGGACAGGTGCTTCCTCCCTTGTCGTTCCGTGGCGCTCGCTGTGCTTTGCCTGAAGTGGTGCCAGGAAGGCTCTCCTGCCGGCAACGTCCTCCATGTCAAAAGAACCAGCATTGTTGTTTCTGTTGGAAAACGACCCCAAATCCACAGGATCATCTGAAACTTCCCCTATGAACGTCACTGGGATGGCGTCGGCATCGCTCTCGGGGATCACGGCATCTGGCGTGCAGTGGCTGGATGCACCAGGTGCGGAGCTGGTGAGAGAGCTAGTGTCTGTTTCATAGCTCTCTTCCATGTCTGCAAAGAAGGGCAAACGCAAGTCACAGACTGGCACCGCTCGTGTGGTTCTCACGCCAGTTATGCAGAGTAATTGCAGCCACGACTTGGATTTCCCTGAGGGTGCTCTGGAGTAAGTTATTCACTCTAGAATGTTATTTTGGTTTGTAATCTACATAGCATGCCTGGGGCCAGGATCTCAACTTTCACTACTCAATACAAGAACTCTCTGCAGATCCATGACGTTTCAAGGTAATGTATTCAATTATAACATTTGGCCAACGTCTTCCACTTATGAAATAGATTTCTGGATCCTAGCCTCTGGAAAAACTGTCTCTGCACAGAAACATGAAAGTGATTTTTGGGTTCTGACCTCTGGGATTCTCTTGTCCACCAGAAGCACAACAGAAAAAAAGGAGCACCCTTTCTCTAGCTTTGACTTCCTGTGGAGGCAGGAGACTACATCTGGAGCAGCTCGGAACTGCCACGGCTCTCCCGGCGCTAACTGAGGGGGAGGCGTGTGGTCAGGGCCTGGGGGACACGAGACGGCTGAGCCGGATTTCTCAGCTCTGTCAACCGCATATTCTGAGGACAGGAAACTGAGAAGTGGTCAGACAAAACTATTGATCAGTTTTGCACTCTGTTTCCTTCTTCTTTTTGTTTTGTTTTAAGGCATGACAAATGCCTAATTTCTAGTTTATTTTCAATATGTGCCTTGGAGAAAATAACATAGCTCTTTTGTCTGAAAGATTCCCTAGTTGTTTACTGAAATTTGTTGCATGTGCTTTGGCTTTATAGTATTATTTCCTCAGAATATATCGACAGCATAGCAGTGCCGTGAGGTGCTCTACTACAAGCGAGTTCGCTGTGGTTACAGCTGAGTATTTCCCGTTGAGAGACAGGCCACACGCTAGCAAGTGGAGCGAGAAGTCTCAACAAGGAAACCTGTTTCTCTTTGTGCCATCCTTTTTTTTCTCTATAATGTGCATGGAGTGCTTTCTAATGTACAAAATTAGTATTATTCAGAGCGCACTGTTAGCAGCCATTTGTGCGTGTTTCCAGATGAAAAGCCATCGGGAGCTGAGCGCACCTGGGCGCTCGGCCTGCAAGTCCAGGCTTTCGACAAACCGAGCTGTGTTTCCTCCTGAAGACCTTTCCTTGCGTGGTCACACACGTGCGGATGCTCCGGCATCTGCTGTCAGGCAGCACAACGCCCAAGCGGTGGATCGGGTGGTTCTTACCTTCCAGGTCTTCGTCCAGGCCCGCCAGGGCTTCGTGGAACTGTCCAGTGATGAATAGGTCTTCATCATCCTTTGAGGCTCTGGCAGTCTTTTCAGTTCTAGGGGAAACCAAAGAGAAAGGAAGAACATTCATTTCTCTTATTATTGGTTTAACGCACTCGCTTCCAGAAACATGTGAGGGTGGGATGGCTCATATTCAAATTCAAGCAGTCACATACTCACCGGACTACTGCTGTTCTCAGAATTACTGAGAGTGTGTGTGTGTGTGTGTGTGTGTGTGTGTGTGTGTGTTGTATGTGGTACGTATGTGCTATATGGTATGTGCATGTGGCCCCACGGTGTTAGTAGCACGCAAACCACACACAGCTCTCGTTCACTCTGAAGATCAAAGTTTAATTCCACTGCACAAAGACAAGTTTATGTGAAAATAGGACTTGCTTGCCTGTCTATGTTGCGCTACAGCAGTCACCTGTACCTGCACCTGGCAAGAAGGAGCGAGGCCACACAGAGGCCAAGCTCACACGCATGTATGTGGCCAGAGGCTGGTCCACCCCAGCCTAGACAGTGCACGGCCAGGCTGCTCCGAGCACGTGGGGAGTTTTCATACAGGCGTGCAGCGCTGCGTGGGGGAGTGTCCCCAGAAGCCTTGCCAACTTTATAAGCTCAGGCTTCCTTCTGTGCCCACTCTAGCGGTGACCCACCCTGCTAGATTCAGAAAAGGAGAGACATTTCGATCTTCTACAATAAAGGGCTTTTACGGATTCTCCAACATGTCCCTTTTCTATACCCTTCCTTTGGCTTAATTCCTTCTCTGGGTGGGTGATGGAGGGCACAGGGCCTTGGGGGCCTGATCGTGCCACTTGCAGAGCTGTGCTCCCTGGGCTCCTTAACTGGGAACATCAAGGCAGTGGGGATGGTGATGGCAAAGGTTACAGCAACAGCAGTGGCAGTGACCGCTCCCACTGTTAGCCTGCACACCCGTGTCCAGGGCCTCCTCTCGGACCCCACAGGAGGAAGCTCCTAGCAGCAGGGGCTTGCGTGCCTTCCTGCCAGGCTCTGAACAGAGCTCTTTTGCACAAATGATCATATTATAATCCTCACAAGCAGTTTATCTGGTAGGTCGTGTTGCTATCGCCCTGCACAGAGAGGGAACTGTGCACAGAGAAACTAACAGAGCTGCCTGGGTCGCACTGGCATCTGAACCCAGGCCTGCCGTTCCAAAGCCCAGGAAGGACCCACCACATCTGGGGCTGAGAGGCACACGTGGCCCTTGCAGCACAGGGCACCCAGGAAGATGTCAACCCGCCTGGTCGGGAGAGCCGGATCTTGCCTAATTTGCATCACAGGAACAATGGCATCTGTGAGACAACTGCTGCCAAAACAATTTGAAAACTGTCTTTGCAAGGGCTCTTGCCTCTATTTTCCTATTATGCAGAAAACACAGAGACATGTCTATGGCAATTGTCTATCTTCAGTGAAAGCTGAAGGTTTGTTTTCCAGTGATTGTTAAAATTGAGGACCAATCTTCATCATTGCTAATCAGGCCCAGATAATGATGCAGGAAATAAGCTTTGTACAATCCTCACGTAGCAAAGTTTTTATTCTGATAAATGAGCCTTTCTTACTTGGTGACTATGTCCATTCGGGAGCCAGGAAGTGTCTTCCAGATTAGTGTCAGCTAATGTCCTCTGACAAGCCACACAAAGGGGGCTGGCTGGAGATGTATGTGCATGTGGACCAATTAAGAAAGACCACGAGAGGTGCATGACTGTCTTCTCTACCGCTTTGCCATGGACTTTAATTATCTGAATGCACTTTACTAAAGTTGTGTTTTCTCTTTCATGGAATGTGATGGTTTAAATAAAATTTAAATTTAAATATTTAATAAAACATGTGGAAGAGAAAAAAATGGAAACTTTTATATAAAATAACAATTTGAAATGGGAAACAGAGCACTCTTTAAATGCTCGCTCTTAGTTTAGGATGCTTAAAGTCCAAAGAAAATTACAGACATACTTTTATTTCAAAGTATTTGCCTTTACTTCAAAGTATGCTCATCACACCACTCTATGAGACATTGAAAAAAGTATTGATAAAAATTTTAAAAAATTTAAGATAAAATTTCCACTGATCCTACCATTTTGTAAATGTTAAACCAGCAAAGCAATAATTGCCCCAAGTTGATGAAGAGGAAATGAATTTGCGAATTTGCCACTGGTTTTACCTGCAGAACAGTACATCAAGAAATGTGCATCAAGAAACAAACAAAAGTCACTTTATCATTATAAGAACTTTGGTCCATTAATCTCTCTTTTAATAATTTGCCTTTAGGAAATAATCCAAAGGAAGGAAAAATATAAACACAACAATGTTCATTGTATTCATGGAAGGACTCTACAATGTCCAACAGTAGGCAGAGTTATCTAAATTACTGCATATAAATGTCAATGACCATTAAAATAAGTAAATACGATGGTCATAAAGTCTATGTAGAAACACACATCAATGTTTAAGCTAGCATGTTATGTGAAGAAATCAACACACACATATATAGGGTGATTATGATGATATAAAAATAGCATATGCCTATGGACAAGGGAGGGACAGAAATCTAAACAAGAAAGTGTGATTTACTGAAAATGATGAATCAGGGTGAATATTTTATCCTTTTTCTTTAGAATTGTGCTTGCTTTTGTATAAAACAGCTTGAATAATAAAGCACATTTTTAATGAGCACAAATCGAAAGAATATTTTTGTCGTCTAGTTAGCAAGAATTCTTTTTTGCAAAGGAGTTTGCATTTTTTCCACTCTGTACAGAGTATATACTTAATGTTGTTACTGAGTGCCCAGTGCTCCTGGTGTGTGGCCGTCAGCCTGGTAAACATAACACAGAGCCCTTCATCACCTTCCTCCTACCCAGACTGGGGCCTCAGCTGCCCTGTGAAAGACTGCAGATCCCAGCTCGCTTCCCCCTGCCCTCCAGCCCAAGCCGTCTTTCTGAAGTCTGGGACTCCACGCATGGTCCTACTCCCTCCTCCCTGTGTTCTCTCCTGTCCCCCAACCTGTGTTCCAGGCTCTGCTGGAACATCCCTTTCCCACATCTGCCCTGGCTTTGCTCCTGGCACTGCAGTGTGGGGCTGGCTCCTTGGGGCCCTGCTTGCCCAGGAGGAAAGAAAGGATGCGTGCTAGGAGCCCCCAGCCTTGGACACACTGAGGAGTGAGGGAAGGTCAGACCATGGCAGCCCAGGTCCTTGTTTGGCATTGCGCATGAGGCCGCCAAGCCAAGCAGGTATCTCTGAGGGTGGGAGGAGATGGGGCCTGTAAACCACTTTTGCAGTTTGTTCTTCTCTTGATGCAACACGAGGGCTGTTGTGTTCTGGGTCCTGAATGCCTGTGTGAATGGATTATCTAGCAGAAGCCAAAGCCAACGGCAACGTATTGATTTTGCTTTCCAGTGTAAGCTACCAGTGGGGAGAGGGTTAGCGATATTTGCTTTTCCTTCCTCCCTAGCTTCCACCTACTTCCTTCCAAAGGTTTGCTAAAGGGCTATAGACATTACTCTCTCTTTGTAAAACCACCAGATTTATGCGCTTAGTCACTGGGCTGGGAGAACAGCTCCCTGTGGTCTTAGCAGGAGAGAGCCCTAGGTATGTGTCCCAGAAGAGTCAGCCGTGGGTAAGAAGCATCTGCCTATGTGGGCTTAAAGTAGACGTGCACAGATGTCTTCCTGCAGGGCTTTGTTCCCCACGTTAAAAAAGTAAAAAGACAGGGAAAATTAATATAAATGAAATAATTTTATTTAGCTTTAGTTATTTCTATATACAATTAATATAAAAATTATTTCTTTTTATATCAGATTTGGTACATATTTTACACTGAAAACACATCTCAGTTTGGACTGGCCACTTGTCAAGTGCTCAGTAGCCAAACATGTACTGGACAACGTGGCTCTCCAAGGTCTTACATGTGCCTTCAATGCTCCTTTGTAAATGTAGTTAGAAAATTTCATAGTTCTAGAAGGAGTCTAGAATACATAACATGTTTCTAAACTTTCTCTTGCAGCCACACAGTTCTTATGCAGTCATCTTCTGGTATCTGACGGGAGGGAGATGGGTTCTAGGACTCCACATGGATACCAAATCCATGGATGCTCAAGTTCTCTCTATAAATCGTGTAGTATTTGCACATGACCTAGACATGTGCTCCCATAAACAGTCATGTGCTGCATAATGACGTTTCAGCCAATAAGGACCACATATATGACACTGGTCCCAGAATAGCAATAGGTGTGTAGTAAGCTGCAACTTCTAGGATTGTGTAAGTACATGCTATTTACACAACAAAATCACCTGACTCACTTCTCAGAATGTATTCCCATCGTTAAGTGAGGCATGATTATAATTAAATAATCTCTAAATTACTTATAACACCTAATACAATGTAAATGCTATGTAAATAGTTATTACATTATATTTTTATTTGTATTGTTATTTTTTATATAGTTTTTTTCAAATATTTTCAATCTACAGTTGTTTGAATCTGAAGACACAGAATAAGTGGATGTAGAACCTGCATGTAAAGAGGCCCAGCTGTAGTTGTAAAGTTTCAGGGTTCTAGACAGTGCTAAATGTTTCCAAATGCTCCTGTGGGCACAAAGTTCCTGTAGTTACAAGGGCTCCAGACATTGGCTGCTGTGACATGGGTTTCTTCTGAGCCTCTCAGCTGAAGCCCTCAGTCCCATATGGCAACCTGAGCCTGCAGGTGACAGCACAGCCTCTTGCAGAGCACTTCCATGGCAACACTTCTCACCACTCACTAACAAGTGGGAACTTAGAAGGAACTTTAAGGGTTGCCAGGCAGAGGGTGGGAGCAGTGGGTACTTCAGGGAGGCTCCCTTTGCTTGGAGAAACTACACTCTCTACCTCTGGTGGCTCTGCACATGAGTTTGGTTTGGCCCTATTGTCAATAAGGAAAAACAAATCCTGAAACTCGCTTATTCAGTCTCTTTCATTTACTCCTTACAGCAGTAGTCCCCAACATTTTTGGCGCCAGGGAGCAGTCTCATGGAAGATAATTTTTCCATGGGGGGTGGGGAGGAGGCAGAGTTCAGGCAGTGATGCGAGTGATGGGGAGTGGCTGTGAGTACAGATGAAGCTTCGCTAGTTCGCATGCTGCTCACCTCCTGCTGTGTGGCCCAGTTCTAGAGTTTCATGGAAGACAATTTTTCCACGGAAGGCAGGTGTGGAACTCAGGTGGTGATGCTGGCCCAGTTCCTAAAAGCCACGGACAGGTACCGGGCTGTGGCCCAGTGGCTGGGGACAGCAGCCTTACAGTATTCCTGCAGAACTGATGTTCCCAAAAGAAACTTCAGAACTCAGAGTTCCACAGTATTTATACACAGATAAATGGCCTGATTACAGCATGACTGCTTTCAGGATTCAAGGGTTTAGAAACAGTGCTAGTTCCCCTGTTATTTCCCCAAGTAGGAGGCAGCAGTTCTTCTGCCTCCTCCCATCCATCCATCCATCCATCATCTATCATTTCTTTTCAAACAAAGATATTATAAAAAAGAGGAATATTATCAGAGCTAGATACACATTATAAAGTATACCCAACAAATCAAATTTCTCCCTTTCCTCAGTCAGTTGTAAATACCACCACCACCAATAGTAATAATAACAGCTACCTTTTTAAATTCTGGTGATGTGCCAGCACTATTCTAAGGGTGAAGTACTGCATATTTCAATTTTCCTGACAAGGAATTGAATGAGAGGTGAAATCACTGGGCGCACTATTGCCAGCATGGGTAGTTTTGAGCCTAGGTGATTTTCGCGTTCAGTTGTTTTTATTAGGAATGCTCGTCAGGGTCACACACAAAGATGATGCCTCTGGAAAGAACTCCGTGAGTCAGTGCAGACACAATGCTAACCTGCCCAGGGCAGAGCTGTGTCTGAGGCACGCGGGACCCTCCCTGAGGGCCACTCAGGTGTCCCCAGAATGAGGGGCAATTATCACATGCAATTTCTGCTGTTCCTGTTTAGCCCCTGGGCTGAATTCTTCCTTAAAGAGTTTATTTACTGGCTGTACTAAGTTTAGAGAAGATTCCAGGAATTCAATGCTCTGCTTACAATGTCAAGTTTGAACTGAAGGCACAGACATATTTTGCAGTGAAAAATTATAATTGTATCAAGTCAAATGACTTGCTGGACAATATATCCTTTTCGAATTGCAGCATATACAACAGATTTCAATTATTGCTAACCATTCACATTTTCTCTTTTTAAAAGACTTTTATTTATTCTTGGGACTCTCCAACTTAAAGCCTCAGCTCCAAGGGCGTGGGATGGAGCCCCCAGTGCTGCCCTTGGTGAAGCAGGGCCTGCCGCAGCAGTGACTGAGCTTCCACATGCAACTGTTTGAAACCAGAGCGGTGAACTTCCACTTGGCCACATAGTACAGGCAGTTTTTCGCTGAGGCCAACCCAACACCATGCTCCTTGGACAGGTGGCAGAGCTCTTGAGGTAAATGCATTATCTCCAGTTTGTCAACGTATGAACCCAGGCAATCCTAGCCAAAGAAGCCTAGATGACTTTGACCTTCGTAGGGTACAAAGGAGAAATAGTCAGGAAAACCAGAACTTAACTCTATAGACCTCACACACTTGGGTCTTCTCAGGTGACAGAGGATCTTAATGCTGTTCCCCAATGGTGTTCGCTAAGTACTCAAGCAATGGGGGTGGCAGCAGCATGTACAACTCAGCAAATTGGAAAACCATGAGCAAGCCTTACGTTAGTGGTCAGAGGCTCCATCGTGGAGACTTTCTGCAAGCTGAGGGTGTCTGTGACTGTTGGGACAGCTTCGCAACCTATCAGAATCCACTCCCAGCCTCGAGGCTTGGCCTTGCCGGTCGCGGCAAAGGGCGACTTCTGCTGTGTCTGAGCCCCTGAGATCTGGCATTCAAAGGGGATAGACAGGGAGCACCTCACAGCCCAGACCTGCATCAGCACGGTCTGCTGTGTAGGATGAACACCGGTTCTGGGAACACAACTGGCTACCTCAGGATGAGCTGTAGGAACTGGGTACCGGGATTATTCAGTGTGGAGCCAAGAGGCTAGACTGAGGGACCAAGCATTGGGTACCAGTAACAGAGGTAACGCCCTGTCATGTGGCCCACTTTATCAGGGAGCTACTGGGCACATGTCTCGGAGCACGGGGGGAATGTAGGTGCTGAGTAAGGACACTCTGCAGCCTTTGTTAGCGCTGGCCATCCTCCCCGGGAGTGCGGGTTGTCAGAAACCTCCTCTTTTCCACGGGTTCTCTCGATCACTAGTCTCTGAACATGCATGCTACTGTTCAGTGTTCTGATACGGCTTTTCTGTGTGTCTGGCCAAGGTCAAGCAGCAACCCTGGGAACAGCAGTGGGTTCTGAGCTTTCAGTGCCCTGGCACAGGTTCTCGTCTCACCGAACGTGGCCCCCGACAGGCTGGACATCTGCAGTGGGTCACCCCCAAGTTCTGCTGCCCGGGCAGCCGCTGCAGTCTGTCTAAACCCCAGTCCTCGCTCTCCCAGCCCCCACTGCCCTCATGCTGCACAGGTGCTCGGCCTGGTTCGGCGCAGATGAGCACACAGAGCTTGTCCCGGGAATGCACCGTTTTCATCAAAGAGGCAGATTCTCACTGTGTCCATGTAACAGATGTGTGTATCTGTACGTGCTCTGAGTGTGCCAGGGCGAAGACATATGACAGTATTTCCCAAGGAGTGCTGACAGGAGCTCATTCTAGAGAACATGAAGAGGCATCTCATAGAAGAAAAATTTAAACTGGTTTCTATGCTGCAGAATTTGTAAGAGCCTTTATGAGCTCACTGAGCCTGAGAGGGGCCTGTGATGGCCTCCCAAATTTACATGCGAATAGCTCTTCTTCTGGTGCTACAGCGCAGTGACTACCTGAGGAACTGCAACTGTATTCCAAAGTGGGGAAACAGGCAAGTAGAGTGACACTGTTTTCGCTGAAGCAGAAGCGGAATGAGCAAGGCATCCTTCAATTGTCGGCAACGGCCACACCCTGTATGCATCTGTGTTTAGTTTCACCTTGAATGCTTTAACTGGTTGCCGATGATTAAAATGTGGGAAACTTCACATAAAAATCTAGATTTCTGGCTTCTTTTCCAAAACTGGCCCTCACTGGGTCTGTAATCCAGGTGGCCAGTGGATGGAGGGAGCAGGGCTGTTCTCCTTAGAGAAAGCCGGAGCTTTCTACCACCCCTGTGGCCTCTCACCTGCAGCCTCCCTCAGCCTCACCTGGCTCCTGCTGGCCGCTGAGCATTCAATTTGCAACCCCTCCTTCGCACTGTAGGCGCTGCTTTTAGGTAATCCTGAAATTTACTAAAAATTATGTATTTGGAAATAGATATGTGATATATCTTGCCGAAATTCAAGTATGCTTAATTTATCAGTTGAGATAATTCCTGTAAAAAAAAAAAAGCCCCCTAAAACTATTCATTGCATGAAAAAGAAAAAAAAAGAAAGAAAATAAAAAAACTACTATAGTCACTACGTGAAAGGGTAGAGTTGATCCCCACTCTTGGGCAAATAAGTTAGCACACAGACAGGGCTGAGGGCTCAGAGGTCATCTTCACTCTCGTTGGACTGACGGACTGGCCCAAGCCCAGGAAAGGAAAGTGATCTGTCAGGGCAATTCATCGCCGGTTTCCCAAACTATCAGCAGTAGCCCTGACAATGGATACTACGTAGCAGACCTGCAATGTGTCCTGTATCCTCCTGTGCTGGGCATTTCATAGACTCATGACAACTGGTTGGGTAGGAGGCATTACCTGCAATGTGCATGATCAAAATGCAAAGGTTGGCAAAATTAAGTGGATTCTCAGCAGCCAAACGGCTAGTGGTGGTAGGACTCCACTGTAGGTCTGCCAGGTTCCAACACTCACTCCCTCCCCACGAGACTACTTTCAAATTCAGTGGCACCACAGAGATGAGGGCAGAAAAACATGCCCTGTTCCCTGTTTGGATAAAGCATCAGGTTCCAAAGACTCAATGATTATCCTGGCTGTGGCCACGGTCAACATTAACTCCCATATTTGGGTAGAAATCAGCAAGATTTTACATCAAGGGTCAGCACCAGCAAAGCAAACTACGAGTCTCGTGCGCAGCATCCCCAGGGACACAGAGTTAAATGTGTCTGATTAGTTTCAGATGTGGAGCTTGAACATGTGCAATCCCCGTGCAAACTAGCAGAACAGAACTGGAGATTACAGTAGAAAGTTATTTTTCTTTATGTTAAATGATAACAGGGAAATGCCATAATTTTTCTCTGCTTTCACAGAGGCAAACAACGCAGCCCAAGCCCAACTAAATGCATCTTGTGTGGGGTGGAGGCAGAAAGGGACCAATTGCTGCCTTCTAATTTCCTTTCTGATGAAATATAAACTTGGCCTTGGAGTTGTCCTTAGAATTGAAGAGCTACACTTTACAATTATTAGGGAGTGGGAACAACATGGGAAAGTACTCATGATAAAATGTTAGATACAAAGAAATCTAAATAAAATACAAAATCTAAATAAAATAAAATCTAAATAAAATCTAAATAAAATATTCTTGACAATACATTAACCAAATAAAGAGCTGTGTGTTTGTATGGATGGGGTTGGAACAAAACATGAAAGATATAAAAGCATTCATTTTAGTGACTGACCCGCGAACTAACTCTTTAATCATTTTACTTTATTTCTATTAACATTTCCCTAATGTCATTTGATTGGTTCTTAGAGTTATCTAAAAGGCACAAATAGTTAATGGGCTAAAGAGAACAAACATGCCTTTCCGTGTAAGAGTGAATGAAAGGAATCACGACAGTGTGGGCTGGCCTGAGACAGACGAGTTACCAGTGCTCTGGAAAGAATGCGAAACAGCCCAGTGCACATTAAGAAACTGGATATATGACCAAAGTAGAAGGAGGAGTCAGTGGGAAAAAAACAGATTTCTTCTTCACACAACACCCAAAATAAACCCCAGGTAGAGCAGAGTCCAAGTGTGAGAAAGCAACACTAAAAGTTTCACGGGACATTCAGACTATCTTTAGTCCTTCAGGGTATGGGAAGGATCTCTTAAATACGCATCATATACATTTAGGAGAAAAAGGACACATTCCGTGATATTAAATTAAAAGACAATCATTGTATAATAAAAGAAAAAAAGTTAAATTCAAGCCACAGACTTAGAGACTCTCCATATGCAAATGACTGCAAAGACTATGAAAAAGAACACATAAAAGAGAAGACCCAAGTTGCTAATAAACATAAGAAGAGATGCTCATCCTTACCATCAGAGGACTATAAATTACAGCCACGTGAGATGCCATTTGATGCCTACATGACTGGCAAAGCTTAAGATGCTTACTAATCTTCAACACGGGCGTAGAGGAGGAATAAAAGGACATTGCCAGCCAGGGGGCTTGTCAACTGGACAAGCATTTTGCAGAGCAATTTGTCAATATTCCACAAAGTTGAAGATGAGTCTTTCTGATGTCTAATAATTTCTCTTCTAGAAAGCTCTCTACATGTAAATAGAGACATGTACAACCTGCTCATTGTTTCTAGTTCCGAAAAACTGGAACAACCTAAGTGTCCATTAATAGGAAAATGGATAAATACATGAATGAACAACACATGCATCATCATGGATAAACCTTAAAAACGTAATATTGAGTAGAAAAGTGTACTGAGAGTATGGTAGCATTTGTATAAAGTGTCAAAACAAGTAAGACACTATTATTAATACATAGTTTGTATAAGTACCTGCCTATCTGAAAACAGTGTGAAGACAAGATTGTGGATAACAACCCCCCACATCAGAGTGCGGAGACGTCTATGGAGGGCTCCTGGCATACAGGGGACCCCGAGAGACAGGGGTGTGGCTGTGAGTGACTTTCCTTACCACCAGTCCCACGACTCACCTCAGATGTGAGTTCCCGCAGCCATTCCTCTCCCAGGAGGGGCTCTTTTGGGGACCCAGTTCCGGGGTTCCAGCGAGGTCCTGGTCACTGCAGTCCTCCTGGTCAGTGGCCCACTTGTCTTTGGACTTCACGCTGTCATGCTGTGAATCCAGAGAGACGATGTCGGATGGGGAGCTCATCACCCCCGAGTCCTCGGTTGTGTCTTCTGACGCGAAACAGCTGCCGACAGACACTGTCTCCTCAGCCTCGGACAGTACCTGGGGGGCTCCGTCCAGGTTGCAGGGACTGCCGGGCCCCAGGGGCAGGCTCACTGGACAAAACACGGCAAGGACAGGTCAGCCCAAACCACTCACTTCCACACGGTCTAACAAATGCAACATCAGTGTGTCTGACTCCTCTGAAATTTGGGATTCGGCGTGCTCAAAATAAAGGAAGACCCTCATTCGAACACAACTGTTTCCTCCCGAGACCTTTTAACTCAGAAGGAGCCATATGTGTACCTGTGACTAAGAGCGAAATTTTCCCTCAATCATTGGTGTTTGATACATTGGCCTTTAAAAGTCGTATCCTCTCTATCCATGACTATGGGCAAACACATTTAAAAGTTCAGACTAATGATAAATGTAATAGTTTTAGTCTGACTTTTGGTTTAATTGAACTTGTTTTAAAATGAGATCTTTTAAAAAACATTAAGAGCAGAGTTTTTAGACAAATAAACTTAGAAATAAATAATCCTGGTTTGGAAAACTCTGACAAAAATGTTGGTTCCATTTGAAATCAAACCCTCCTCTTCAGCTTCTGACTCTCCCTTAACTCCCACCCTGAGACGAGTACCCTGGTTGGGGTCACCTGGCTCTCCTGAGCACTGAATGTGATTTGCTGCGGCAGGTCGGTGAGGTGCGCGGAGCTGCGACTCACCATCAAAGCCCATTCCGCTAACATCAACGTCCGTGTCGGGAAGGCTGCAGCCGCCCTGCACGTCCCCCTGGCTACGGGGAGGGACATTGAGTGTAAGTAGTTGAAGTCATATTTTTTTCTTACTGAGCTTCCAGGTTCTAAAATCACAGAAAGCTCTATGCATAGAGCTGCAGTTTGAAGGACAAAAATACACAACTCTAGACCAGATGTACACCAGAGTTGTTGTTTTTTTTCATGTAGAAATAGATTTTAAACTTCGAGACACTTGAAGACATGTGATCTAAGCACTGTTTATGACAGTCTAGAAAGCAAGGACTGTGTTTTGTTGTAGTTCCAGTGATTTTTGTTTAAAAATCACTCCTCCGCTGAGTAGTCATTGGACTCCTAAAGTAAATAAAGGCCCATAGACATCTCCGAGTGCACACTCCACATCATCATGCACTGATTGCGAAGTGACATCATAGCTACACTCGGCATCACCAAAACTCTAACTGGACAGCAGACTAGCAACATATAATTAACAAAACCAAAAGAAAATCCCTCCTTTCTTTGGCTTTGGTTTAGTTGAGATCCTGAACAATGAAACAAACAAAAGAACAAAAGTTTTAAGGAATACACATTTCAAAGAGAGCTCACAGTAAAGAACAGAAGGCAAAGAGGCCGTGTTTAGAGAAGCACAGACGCACAGGTGACACACTGAATGCAGTGAATCTCGTCAACAGTAACCTCTTGTGGTTTTCTCCCAGCTTCTGCTGTGAGACTCTTAATTAAAGGGCAAATCTGGAGAAGAAACACTGCCTCTACAGCCCGAACTCCTGCCGCCAAGGGCTTGCTGAAAAGCTGTCACAACCAGGATGGCCACCGACTGTTCTCGCCCTGCAGCCCGCACATCAGCTGTGACGTCGTCCCGCAGCCAAGCCCACCTCGGACAGCGGCTCTCGCACAGCGGCCACTGCCGCAGCCACAGGGCATCCCTGTTCCTGCCATTCCTCTCTCGCCTTCCCTGTGCCACCATCACTGAACAATAAAACCAACACCTCTTTTTTGTCTGTGTTGTACTTTCACGGCAGCATGATGCCGTGAAAAAGAGCATATAGCGTTCAGGTCACAGAGACCTGGATCTATTGGCTGTGCCCTGGCAGGTGGGGGAATGAGGCCGCCCACAGGGGGTGTGTGCCTGGATGGAAAGGGCCCCAAGACTGCATCTGGGGACACAGACTTCCAGTCCAAGTGTCTGGGCCCTAAGGAGACTCACAGTGTGTGAGGGGACAGACATGTACACAAAGAATGACAATGGCTTATGGTACTGCCAACTCTAGGTGCACTTCGAGAGGTAGAGTGGGGCAGGTGATCTGGGTACAGGTGATCTGGTACAGGTGTTGGCACATGTACTAAATACATGCTTGGTCCAGCCTGGCTCTCGCGCTTACTGCTCCAGTAGGTATCGCTCAAGCGTGGGGCAACCTTAAGAAATCCGCCCCCAGCCATCCTCTCACCCGCCCCGGAAAGGCTTTGGGACCATCGGGCCAGGAGGTTAGCCTGGCACACACATCCCCTGGAGGCACGGAGTACATCAATGGTGCGGGGACTCCAACCCCGCCTCTGTGCCTTTTCTATCCAGTTGCAAGATCAGGCATGCTTATCTGGGCTTTTTAAATATCCCTCAGAAGTTTTGAGGCAAAAAAAGGTTGAGAGCCAGTGGTCTAAATTAAGCCAACTGTAAAACCTTAAATCAACATGGTGCAAGAAGTCATATATTCAGCACATATGTTACAACGTCTAAAAAATGCCTAATGCCAAGTGCTGTTACCAGAACTCCCCTCCCGCCCAGGCGAGCCCTTCAGTTCCCTTCCCAGGGGCCTGTGTGGCCTGGGCACGGCCCATGACCCCCTCCGTGCCTGCACCGGGAGCTGAGCAGATAGGTAGCGGGTTGAGGCAGGGGAGTCACCCAAGAATGGAAATGGCAATTGCATAAATGTCCCAGCAGAGAGGGAACATGGGTGCAAGGCCATCCCACAACAGCGGTGGGACGTGAACAGGGAAGACAGGGCAGACCTTTTGCAAGTGATGCCTGAACCAAGCTCAGAATACAGGGTGGGAGGTGCTGCAGCCGACCAGAGACAGCCCAGGGGCCCAGACTGTGCAGAGAGCGCGCAGGGCTTGGTGAGCAGCTTTCTGGAGAGGGTTAGGCGAGCTGTCAAAGAGAGTGCAGATTTGAAGAGAAGAACTGATACTCCTAAGAGGCCCCAACCTGGGTTAGCCTCAGATTCCTGGTAACTCCTTGCTGCAGTCAGGTCTGTGTGAGCATCTTTTGTTTGGAATCAGACACACCTGTCTAACTCATCCTGCCCCCACCCCAAGTCTCTGTTCTTCTTTTGGTGGTCCCGGTGACTAACCCAATGACCTGTAACATATTTTGACAATTTCTGAATGAGACAATGGTGCAGGAGAGGAGACGTTTTTTCCTTCATCAATTCTAAATAGAAACCCGGAACATGAAAGAAAAACTTGGAGCTGCTTTGCTGCAACAAGGGTGGGGGCCCAGGTCCTGTCCCATTTCCCACCCTCCACACAGCCCCGTGGTGGCTCCATGGACCAGCCTGACAGCCACGGGCAACAGCAGCAGCGGGAGGACTGAAGGAGGGCCCCAATCCCACCGCTGAGCCCAAGCTCCCTCTGAATTCGGACCAGTACTCTCCCCTTTCTGCAAAGCGAGCAAGTTGGTTCCGGTAAGCTCTAAAATCCCTTCTTCAGAAAGGGAAGAAAATGTAGGGAAGACTTTTTCAGACATTGGCCTAGGCAAAGAATTTATGAAGAAGA